>CAUHTR010007290.1:70784-95897 GCA_959609185.1 Schmidtea polychroa
TATTTCATTACGAAGTGATGATGTCTGCCCTGCCAGGGACAAGAATACTAGAATAGCAGCCAATATGAATGAAATTTGGTGTTTCATAATTGTTTTCCAAATTTAGAATTTCTGGAAATTTGTACAAGAAAAAATTGTAGAAAAGTTTCCATTTTATAACTTCTATTTCTCTTTGACGGTATTTCTGTTTTTAGTTTAAAAATAATTCTTCGTGACAAATTGTCCAATGTTTTATGTTAATTATTTCAGTGATTTTGTGCAAATATTTAGCAACTCAATCTAAAAATACGTTTCTGAAAATATTTTATTTGACTTGTATATAAATTGCAAATGAAAAGCATATCAAATTATCATGCGAATCCATTGTCACATCTGAATATCTTTTACAGGATTCAAAAAGTGAAAACGATATAAAAACTGTGATTTAATAATAATAATAATAATAATAATAATAATAATAATAATAATAATAATAATAATAATAATAATAATAATAATAATAATAATAATAATAATAATAATAATAATAATAATATTAATAATAATAAAAATAATACAAATACTTATAATAATTATGCATTGTGTTAATAAATAAATTAAAATACAAGTGAATGATTGACAAAGACATGACTAATATAAACTTTATATTATTTTATTATTTAATTTTTGAGTCATATATCGTTAATATACTCATGTTATCAGAAGTCTGTTTTTTCATTAAAAATTTTAAAATATAAAAAATATATTAAAAAAAATATTAAAAAAAATATTAAAAAAAAAATTAAAAATTAAATTATAGAATTTAAAAATTTAAAAAATAGAAAATATTATTTGGGTAATTAAAATAAAATATAAATAAAATATAATTAAACCAATCAATTTATTATAAAATACGAAATAAATTGATTTATCCCCAACAATAATTATTAAATGTAATAATGATCAAATCCACTTGATAAAGGCAGTGCCGAAAATTCATCAGTATCAACAAACATCGATATATTACTGATTTATAGTCTTCAAACTCTCTTTTTAATAAATTCAATGGAAAAAATAATCAGTGGTGAAATTGGAAGAAATAAAAGTTCTTATAATAATATTATTATTATTATTATTATTATCATTATTATTATTATTATTATTATTATTATTATTATTATTATTATTATTATTATTATTATTATTATTATTATTATTATTATTATTATTATTATTATTATTATTATTATTATTATTATTATTATTATTATTATTATTATTATTATTATTATTATTATTATTATTATTATTATTATTATTATTATTATTATTATTGGTTTTTTATTTTTAAAGACGGTTCTCTCTCTGACTCCTTGTGTTTTTATTCAAACAAATAAGTCGAAACCCAACACAGAATAATTTTATTTAATTTAAATCAAATTAAAATTTGTCATTACCTGCAGTCGTCGCTCAATCTAATTCTCTCTTTTTTTTCGAACAAATGGCGCTTGTCTGTTTCTGAGTTCTTTTTTTAAAATTGTTTCTGAGAGGCCAATTATCTAGAGAATATGGTACAATTTGTCTAAGAAACCGCGGACAAATTAATATCTCTCATAGAGGGCTAGGTTTAGCAACGTTGACTTATCTTGATAGCAGCTTTCTTTTCATCGTTATCCTTGATTTAAGAACTTCCATCGGCAGTCTCGAACCCGTTAGAGAGTATGGGAGAAAGTAGTTTTAAGACAGAAGCTTTTTGCGAGTCTTTTATTAGAAATTGTGTAAATCATATTTGATTTATTTATAATTTAAATATATTTTTTATTATTGAATTGTTTTATTTACTCAAACACTCAGTATCTTTTGGAGTCAGATAGTGCAAATAGTGGTAATAGTTTATATTACTAATCGTTTATATTACTACCATCGATATATTACTGATCTTCAAACTCTCTTTTAATAAATTAAAATTATACTCTGCACTTACTTCTTGCTTTTTACTGCAAAACAAGATGCCACCGATGATAAAAATGTTTTTTGAAAATCCAATAAATGAAAGTTATCAATGGTTTGTACATTCTATAATGTATGTCCTTCATACAAATATAGAAAAAATGGAAAATGAAAAAAATTCATTACTGGAAATTTCCCATATATTGTGTTTTATTGAAACTATATTAGTCAAGAGAAAGGAACAGGAATTTAGTCCCTTAAAAGTGGACGAAATAATTAGAAAAAATCTTGAACATTGAAGAAGCAATGTAATCAAAAAACAATTACTACATACAAATGAGAGAGGAATTGAATATTTAAAAATGTGGACGTCTTCTTTTGGTAAATTATGGTATAAAAAGTTAAATTAAGTAATAAATAGGTAAATTAAGGTTCAAATTTTTTTATTAAGTTATCAATAGTCTAAAATTTAAAATTGAAGTAATAATTTTTAAATAAGTAATAATGATAATAATTTTTAAAAATAATTTTTTAAATAATAATTTTTAAAGTGTTTTTGTTACTTTATTCAGAAGTTCCCATCCCTTATGTAATCTTACCAAAATGTACTCTTTTTGTTATATTATAATATGGTAACCCTAACTTTATATTTACTTTTGTTTTCGGTTTTAGTGTTATGTTAGCACAGTTTTTTTGGTATTATCTGATTTTTTCTCATGTTTTGATTTTAAATCTACTTACGGTTATGTTTGCGTGTTATTTTTCGAACACAGTTTCTATTTAATTTATTGCAAAAACATTTTTGACATACAGCACAATGCGTTATAACAAAAAATTAGTGAAACAACGACCTATTGCTAAAGGGAAAGGAGTACACTTATATATTATTAAAGAACATTTATTATTCATCTATTTTTTAATATTTCCATTTTCAAATAAATATAAATACATTTATAGGAATTCATATCATTAACCCTACACTGCATGACTTTTTATATTTGATAGGAAAAAATGTTTTTTAAACTGTAAGACGTTTTAAAAATTGATTTGGTAATACAAAACTATTGAGAATTACATTACGGTTTTTTTGTATTATATTGCAAATATAGCCAATACAATGTAATATGAGAGAACATTTACCGAGAACAAGAGCGAGACAGTTTTTATTCTAATAAGATAATGGTGTATCACCAGTGATACAATATGCAGTGTAGGGTTAATTACAGTAAATTGATAAAATTAGTACTTTAAAATTTGTAAAATAGCAAATTATGTTAACATATCACCGACAGAACGAATTGCGCCTGAGTATGAGTTAAGTGTAGCGAAAAGGGTTAGGTTATATTGTTGTTTTATCTTCCCCATGATCCTGGAGAATAATTACAAAATTCTGCCCATGTTGGTAAAAAAAGGCTTTAAAGCGTCAAGCAAACACTTAATTCTTTTATATATATATATATATATATATATATATAAACTGTAAAATAAAAATATATAAATAAATAAATAAAATTACATGGAGGAAGATCGTTATGACAAACCGGGAGAATCTATGGGAACTCAGAAAAGGAAACGGAAGTAGAAAAAAATGAGAAATGAGAAAGAGGAAGGAAACAAAAGAAATTAAACAAGAAAATAAAAACCAAGGTCAGTACTAATTGATTAGTACAAAAAAGGAAAAGGAATTTTGAAATGGGGAAAAAAAGAAAATAACAATATTCTTATTTCGACAGTTTGCCAGTGATAACGTAATTGCCAGGAGAATGCGGTTGAATAAAAAAGGAAAAAAGGAAACTATCTTGACAGCCGTCAGAGATAAAAATGGAATAGTCGGGAAAGGCAGGAGAAAGAAAGCGGAAAAACACTTGATTATCTTGAGTGCCACAATATAAGCTAGCTATATAAAGAGAAACTAGCAGAGACAAGAGAGAGACAAAAAGTGACGCGAAATTTAGACAATTTGAGAAACAATTTGAGAGACAATTTGGGAGACAAACTTGGGAGAAAATTTAGACAACGTTAGACGAAACGTTGTTGGATAAACGATTTGTGAAAATTAATTGTAAAGATAACGATTGAGGAGAATAATTATTGGAGAAGAGTTGAAGAACAGAATTAGTTGAAAAATAAAACGAAAAGAAGTTACTTGAGTATTTGAATAAATTTGTGAAGATGGTCAAAGAAAACAACCAGCTCAAAGTCTCGGTTGATAAACCAATCAGTAATTTGTGATCTTTTAATTCGGTGTTATACGCAAGTGTTATTCCTCACTAATTGTTGTAATAAGCATTGTATAATCACTAAGCAGTGTTGAATTGATTTTAGGTGTAAAGTGAAAGTTTAATTGTGATTATCAATAAAGATTTCTGTTGTCAAGTGTTATAAAGACACGTTTGGAGTCAGAGTAACATTTAAATTTATCACCAACTCAATAACCCAACAAAACGAATCTTTTATAAAAACTATAAACATTACCTTTAGACAATTCATATATTTGAGATATTTTCAGTGCGAAATATAAATTAAAACCTTAATTTTTAAAGATATAGTTGCAAAGTTTTTGATTGATTTACAAACTTACAGAGTAAGAAACTAACCGTAAAAACATAGTTTTTAAAACTCTTTATATCTCACTCTTTTACATTCACTCAAAATTAAAATTTCAAATATGCACGCTCAATGCTATGAAATATTTAATATTACGCAAAATCACTTAGTTAAGAATTTACTTTGAAAGGAACATTTCATTAATATTTTGAAAGAAACTTTGAAAATTGTAATAAAATTAAAATATTTCTAAAAAGTTAATAATGCCTTCGATCGATTTGAAATTTTGAAAGAATGCATTGATCAAGAAGAAGAATCTATATGTCAAATTTCAGCTCGATCCGAAGTGGGAAGTGGGTCAATTTGCAGTGGCAAGATTTGCGTGACTTATACAAACATTCAAACATGCATACAAAGTGAAGTTAATATAGAGTTTAATAATGTAATATTTAAATAAATACGATTTAAATTTTTTTTATATGAAATATTTATTAATATTATTTATGTTGTCCTCACTGTGTTGGCCAATATCTTCCTAAATTGGTAAATAAAGAGAAAATATCTCATCAAATAAGTGATGCAATGCAAAATCTAAATTTCTCGTATCCGTTGAGTTTGTTCATTTCATTCATTCTCCCAAATGATTATTTGTTTTAATATAAGATGATGTTATAAAAATTAAATAAAAATAATAAATATTTGCATTGAAAAATTATTTGGAAACAGACACAAAAACATAAAATTAAGAAATATTAATTGCATAAAAAATTTATTCTCTAGCAATTTCAACAAATTTTTTGTTTTGGAAATATTTTGTATGTAAAGCTTTCATATTCTCATTAATTTTACCATAAATTGATTTTTCAAAATTAGCGCGAGTCATTTTTAACCATTCCGCTTTCTTGTCTTTTATCGTATTGAAGTCACATACTAACTGATTGTATTCAAGTTTCGAAAAAACCTTTTTACACTTTTTCAAATATATTCTGATTTGGTTGGACGTTACATTTGGAAGGTCCCCGTCTTTGAATACTTCAACACATGGTTTGATTGACTGCGCCACCGATAGGAATACTAGAATCGTAGCCGTTATGGAAACCATTTTGCTTTCTATGATTGTTTTCCGAAATTATGATTTCTGAAAATATTTATAACACAAAATGTAAGGAAGTTTCATTTCTAGTTCAGACAACTTCCATTTCCCTTTGACGGCTCTTTTGATTTCAACTTGAAAAGTAATTTTTTGTGACAATTGCTGCAATCTTTTATGTTAATTATTTTAGTAGTTTTGAGAGAAATATTTAATTACACATGAACTAAATCTAAAAATTGTTCTATGAAAATATTTATTTAACTTTTATATACCTTTTACATAAAAAGTATATCAATCTATCAGTAGATGGATTGGCCATCGTTGAATCAGAATTCTTTTCTAAAATTCCTAGTATTTTTATGGAGGTCACCAAAACTAATACAATTTATTAACTAATACAATATAGCTTTGAAGGTTTGAATGAGGATTGTTGTAATCGTTGGAATCTGCATTAAGATCTTCATTTTTTATTTGTTCCATTTCTGCGAATGAGATTGGCAATAGCAAACAAGCGGCCANAAACTTCAAATGCAAACTGATATTTTTATTTGGAAAACTTTGAACATTGATGACACAGAAATACACGAAGAACAAAGAGATTGCTGTTGATGAGATACATCGGATGTTGAGGTGAAGCGGTACGATATTCCAGTGTTTTGAATACATTTTTTTGTTAGTTTAAAAGTAAAATATGGGATATAAATATAATATTTAAACAAAGTATAAAGATATAAAGTTATAAATATATAAAGATATAAAGATATAAAAATTATTTTATTTTATTTATTATACTTTTTCTTGTATTAGCATTTCAACTAGAAAGTAATAAAATCGGTATTTCAAAACGAAAACTGCGTTTTCTAATACATCTTTAATTGACATGATTCATTAAATCTAACTTCACTAGTTTTTACTTCGAAGAGTCCTTGAGTAAATCAATTTGCAATTTTTTTTCGACCAACTAGCAACTAGCCCTTAGTGTAATACTTTTTATATTACTTTCTCTCCAACAAATTTCCGAACAAAAATAATAAATTTAGCAAACAACATTTCTCAAGTTAAAGCAATTAATTGAGAGGCGTTTCTGTAAAAAACAAACCAATTAAGTGAGTGACCGCACTCCTTCGTGTCCAAATACTCTGTTCAGCTAATTTGATTTTAAGTAAAAACTAATCATATTATTGTTACTGTGAAGAAAGATAAATCTCGTTAATTTTGTCATTTATCGCTTAGGGTTTCCACAAATCAATTAAATTGAATTATTTTTCTTAATTAATATTTTGTTTTGAATATTTTTCTGGGGACCATCACTGATATCTAGATTGTTGTATTTGTATTGGTCTCATTATTTGCTATAAACACATACGTGTTTCCCAGGAAATATGTCAATCTTTAATTCTTCCGATTTTTTATTAAGTTTTGTACTTTGTTTATTAACATTGAATTTTAATAAATTTTGCCACTTTTTTATTGATTCGCTCTTAATAAAATTTTTTTTTCACTACTTTAGACAAATCCTGACCATTTTCGAATTCAATGATTTTATCAAAAAATGTCTACAAATTATATATGTTTCCAATAATGAGTATGACATTTGAATTAAATTTTACACTAAAACTTGCCTATTATATTCAGAGCCATTATGCGCCCACAAATATTTGTCGGCCTTATTGGTCAATAATGTTCATGAGCTTTAATACAAAGATGACAGGAAGTCTCTTCAATGTATGTGTTGGGTTAGAATTAATCATTCAAGTAAAAATTATGTAACAATGATCCACGAAAACACAGTACGTACAACAAGAAATTACCAAAATAAGCGAGAAATCAAATTAAAACAAAGTAATTAAAAAAATGCAATAATTAAATAAATAAAACAAATTTAATAAACTGACTCACTGCAATAAGCTACAATTAAAGAAATAGTATTCTAAATAGACACTTAAACACTCAAAAGCATTTTCTGAAGTGTCAATGAAGTGTATGTCAACATTATGCAAAGGAGTTCGTCAAAATTACCGGACTTATCCAAATAAACATTATTATATAATGGCAAGTTATCCGCCATCTTTCTGAAATCAAAATAGGAGCATTAAAAATAGTCCATCGGATATTCGAAAAGTTGTATGTAAGCGCCTAATTGATATCTTGTACCTTTATTTTCATATTTATCTTATTTTTTTCGGAAGTGCATGTCTTTTTCAGAACGCGAACACTGAACGCAAGTCTCTTCTATCTCAGTGATACGATTCACGAGCTATCATTGAAATATAGCGAAAATATAAGACTATAATTATTTTAAAAACCATTATTATGTTAATTGTTGAGAATGAATGCTAAGAAGTATTACTTTACTGTGTATCATGATCTGTGAACTTTATTCCTTGAAATGGCTCTTTATTGACAGTTTATATGCTAAAATCTTGGAGGAACTCATGCAATTATATTGAACCCGTTAAAATAAACTAACCAAACTGTCAGGGTCTGCTAACTGTGCCAGTCTATTTTTCTCTTAACAAGATGAAATGTAGATGTAAATCTTTGAAATACATATGGTTATTTATGAGTTATTTAAAGAAAATTAGAATTGACTGAAATGTTAAGTAATCATATTGATATTCTATCGTGGCGGGCCGCGTGTTTGACATGCCTGAATTATAGTATATATTTATTTATTATAAAAACTTCTTTCGATTTTTACCAAGTGCCGGTTCTAGGAGTTTTTTGTGTGTAGGCGAGATTTGAATTTGCCGCCGCAAAAATAAAATATGTTGTAATTTGTAACAGTTAACTAAGTTCATTTAAAAATTGGCTAATTTCATTCTAAGAAATTATTTCATTCAAAAAATATTTATCTTACACCTCTATATTCAAGGTGAAGATGAGGGTAATCAAGATTTTTTTTCAAGATTTTTTTAAAGATATTTATTTCAAGATTTCTACCCCAACCAAAAAGAAACATTTTACTTTTCTTGAAGGATGCAGCTTCATACATCCATTTAAAGCTTCACAATTCTAATCAACTTCTAAAGTTTAATAAGTATTTGTTATTGTGTTATATAAAATCTATGATTGTTTTTATATAAAGATGCCAAATTTATCTTTTATATATATTATGGTCCACATTACTTTTCCGATTTGAATTTTTGACCCGTGATCCAAAGGGTACTAGACAATCGCTATATCTCCAGCTATAATCATATATATTATTATACTACTTCTATAATTTGACTTTATAGATACCGACAACCGTTCATTCGTCACCATGCACCACGCGCGCAACAAATCACGTCACTTCCATTGGTTAAGTCGTTTCAATAAGTAATAAAATCAAAATTTTAAAAAATGGAAACAAATTTAGTCATTATAATAGTTGTTATCCTCAAGACTTGTTACGATAATTATCAATAACATAAACACATGATCTCATTTTAAGATTCCCAATATGGCTGTGACTTAGATCTTTCTCATTTGGAGTTTTCTGTAAATGTGTGGCATGAGTTATAGTGTTTTTGAGAGCGTTGTTGCTTTTATAGTGTACCTCATAATATCTGTAGGGCATCAATTATCGTTGATATGTTTATCGTGGAGGTGAGGCATCATGAAAAGGTAATGTTAATATGTAAATGGTAAGAAGCTAATATTTACGAATTATCCTTGCGCAACTGTGCGATTCTCAGCGTGTCACTAGGATATGATAATAATAATAAAAGTTTATTTCAATACAAATGCCCTTTATGGACATCAAGTGTCCTGGTGGACGTAAAGACAGCTAAAGCTCAATATTTCAGAAAAATCTTTTAAACTAAATATAACTATGTCTCCTTTGGTATGGCCACATGTTCACGATAAATGTGGTAGCTAGCTATTACTGCTGCTTTAATTCATACTCTGAGTAACTATTTCATCCTTTGTCAAGTCAATCTTTTTCACGAGTGAACCATTCAGTTTGTTCCAAGTATCTAAGGAACCAACAACTAAGGCAGATGTGGTTACTTTACAAGCATAAATCTTTTTCAAATATTCTGCAATGTCCTTTTATTTTTGATAATTTCTTTCTCTTGTTTTATGAAAATTTTCTTTGTCAATATAAGGAACTTTTAAATCCAATATATGATAAATATCATTTCGTTTTGGACGGATTATGATATCTGGTTTCAGTGTTGTATTAATTCCTTCTGGTATCATTTCTGTATCTAATTCCATGCCTATCGATTTTAAATATTCATAGGCTGCTTTTAGTACATTGGAATGTTTGTATTGTTTAGCATTTACTTTGACTCCACAGTGATTAAATATATGTGTTTGAGTTTCTGGGTCTGCACATTATATCGAAATTTTCTTTTAATCTGTAAGGATTAAATTCAATAAGTTATTTCTTGCTTTTATCAAGAAATAATATTGTTTATAGGTTAATGCCTCACTCTTAATAAGTTAGGATACATGATCACTTTCAGCAAAAGCCTCAGCAATATGTCCTTGACATTTCATTTCTTGCCATCTTTCAGAGTAGATTAAGCTTATAATATCATGTAGTTCTGAAGACTTATCATGCATATGAGAGAAGTTCATATATCGTATTCTGTCTTTATATTCTATTTCCAGTTTGACACTTTCGTTATTTTGATCTTTACACTGATATTGAATTTCTCTTTAATTCTCTTGACTGATTTTCTGAATTTAACAAAGAATGAATCTTTGTTGCCTGTAGTTTTGCAGTCTCCGTTCATCCATTTCAATCCAAATTCGAAACAATTGCCTGCTTCTCTTGATTCCATAAATTCTTTCTTTACCATTTCTGTAAGTTTCCTATCTCTTGAATTAAATATTCTCATGAAGTGGACTACACTTTGGATCAAGTATTCATCAATTGCTTGAGTAAAACCAAGTCCTCGTAAGTAAGGTAACATGTGGACCCGGGAACAAAGACATATGGCATCATCGATGACGCAACAAAGACATATACCCAAGGGTGTTTTCTTTCTTAAGCTCAACTGAAGGTCCTAGAAAATTTTAAGAAGGTCGACTTATTTATAATCATTATTAATTTAAAAGATATTAACGCATGCGCGGAAGATGTTATTATTATTATTAATATTATTATTATTATTTTCAAAGACAAGTACAAAATTTTATTATTATTATTATTATTATAATAATTATTATTATTATATATACTCCGAGTTTATCCGACAATATATTTGTTCCCCTATACTATAGGGCCTATAGGTACTGCTCACACTCAACAATTCACATGGGTATTATTATTATTATTATTATTATTATTATTATTATTATTATTATTATTATTATTATTATTATTATTATTATTATTATTATTATTATTATTATTATTATTATTTTTCAATTACAAGTTCAAATACAGTTTTAGAGTTCTTATTTTTTTAAATATTATCAACTCATATATGTAGTTCTGTGCCCACTACAACATACATTGAAAATAAATATATGATAGTGCTATTCATAATAAAAGTTTCTACCAAATTCTTTCAAAAGTTAAACACTTACATGATTTATAAAAACTTTATCAACTTTATAAATTCAAGAGTCGATTCCAGAACCTCAAGCGATGTTGCAAAGTCATAAGAACCTGTTACCTTTGTAAGAAATTTATTAGAAATAGAGTTAGGGATCATTGCCACTTCTCAGGTAAGTATTTAGGTGCTGCTTGTAGGAAATGTAATGTGTCTCGGCGAATTCAGAGACAGTTACCTGTGGTTTTTCACAATTTGAGGGGGTATGATCTTCATCATATTTTAAAGTATGGCCTTGAATAATTTTCCTTCTTGGAAATTAAATATTATTCCGACCACAACCAAAATATTCATCTCTCTCATCGCATATATTAACAAATTGACTGTTCGTTTTATTGACAGCATGCAGTTTATTAATTCATCTTTAGCAAAAGCGGTTAAGACTCTTTCCGATCTGCCTTTAACTTCTTCTGTTATCAATGGCGCAATTGTTCGAGGCAAAGGTATCTTTCCTTATGACTTTGCAACATCGCTTGAGGTTCTGGAATTGACTCTTGAATTGCCTCCTATTTGGGATTCTGTGTCTAATGATGAGTATGCATTAGCCCAAGTTATTTGGACTCAGCAAAATTGCAACAACATGTTAGATTACATGTTAACTTACCTGAAGTTAGACGTGTTTCTACTCGCAGATTATTTTCAGCAATTCCGTGAAAAGGCCATTGCTTACAATGGTCTGGAGCCTCTTAATTTCTATGGAATTCCCGGTATGTCATGGGCCTCTGCGCTCATGACATTAACGGAACCCATTGAACTTTTGCAGGACATGGAAATGTTTAATAAACTATTTACTAACAGTCTGTATGGGAAATCCGTAGAAAACCTTAAAAACGGATGAATTTGAGGCTATGCAATTCAGCTGAAAAGATGATCGTATATGCTTCAAAGTCGACTTTCAAGAAATCTATAAATATTGATGATGACTTGATTGCTGCACATCTCAATAAGGATTCTATATGTTTAGACAGGCCTAGATACATTGGCCAAACGGTGCTAGACCTGTCTAAACTGAGGATGTACCAGTTACAGTATCTAGAATTGGCTAAATACAGAAATGAATTTAAATGTGAGATAAATATCGTTGCCGGCGACACTGATTCCTTTTTTCTTGAGGTTAGGCACTGTAAGCTTGACACTCTTTTGCCGGCAATGATTCGTGACAATCTTTTAGACACTTCCAACTATGACCCAGCACATCCCTTATACTCTAGAAACCTTGATTCTGTGATAGGTAAATATAAAGATGAAAGTAAAGGTCTAGGGTATAAGGAATGGGTTTTCTCAAGACCCAAGAGCTATAGTTTGTTAGGGGCTAAAGATCTTTTTAAAGAAAAAGGAGTCAGGTTAATAGGTACAGAAATTGGGCACGATTCATATTTAGAATGCAACAATAACAACGTAGTATTTTCTGTGCGACAAAGTAGGATAGGGACTCGGAACCACCAATTGTACAAATTTAAAAACAATAAAATCGCGTTGTCAAACAAAGACGTCAAGCGGTTTTGGGTGGGGAAAAATTCCAGTCTCGCATTTGGTCATTATTTAACAGTAGATGACATAAATGATGATCAAATATTTGAAGAAGTTGAAACACTATTCGAAGGATTAAGTTCAGATTTTGATTCTGGTGATGAGGAAGTGGGTCCACTTTTCAATGGTTTAAGTCCAGATTTCGATTCTGGTGATGATCCTAATAATGATGATGATGATATAGATATAGACGATATTTTATTGTCGGACTAAACTGTGGTAAATGTTAATATATTTTTTTATTTTGAAAAACATTTCTTCTACATTGGTTTATTATCTAAAAATTTGTTATTGAAAACTCGTTATAGTTTTCACAATTCTTTCAATTGTTATACACTTTTATAAATATATTTAATAATATTGATAAAGTTTTTATAAATCATGTAAGTGTCTAACTTTTGAAAGAATTTGGTAGAAATTTTTATTGCGAATAGCAATTTCATATATTTATTTTCAATGTATGTTGTAGTGGGCACACAACTACATATGAGTTGATAATATTTAAAAAAATAAGAACTCTAAACCTGTATTTGAACTTGTAATTGAAAAAAATAATAATAATAATAATAATAATAATAATAATAATAATAATAATAATAATAATAATAATAGCCATGTTAATTGTTGAGTGTGAGCAGTATCATTGTGAGCAGTATCCATAGGGGGACAAATATATTGTCGGATAAACTCGGGGTATATATATAATAATAATTATTATAATAATAATAAAATTTTGTACTTGTCTTTGAAAATAATAATAATATTAATAATAATAATAACATCTTCCGCGCGTGCGTTGATATCTTTAAAATTAATAATGATTATAAATATCTCTATATCTCATTAGAAAGGTTTTGCACTGGGCTTTAAGATGAACTATCGATCAATAAAATCTGTTGGCGGGAACATTAATTTTTGGGATGAAAATAAGTATAGGCCTTCTGGATCAATTAATAATATTTTGAAAAATAATAATAATTTTTATGAGTCATTATCTTTGTCTAAAAATATGATGAGTCATTGTCTTTGTTCTAAAATCTGATGAGTCATCGGATGAGTCATCGGACTAGTTATTATATTTGTTCTAAAAATATGATGAGTCATCGTGTGAGTCATCGGACGAGTCATTCTCTCTGTTCTAACAATATGATGAGTCATCGCAAGAGTCATTGTCTTTGTTTTAAAATTATGATGGGTCATTGTCTTTGATCTAAAATATGATGAGTCATCGGATATATGATCGGATTAAAAAGTGTTACTAAAAATAGATATTTTTGTTACTAAAAATAGAATGACCTTGATGAGTCATCGATAAAATCTGTTGGCGGGAACATTAATTTTTGGGATAAAAAAAAGTATGAGCTTTCTGGATCAATTAATAATATTTTGAAAAATAATAATAATTTAACTTTGAAAAAATTGTGGTCATCAATTTTTAATAACATTAAAACTACTAAAGATATATAGGATAAATATAACTCATCTTAAAGGTCTTGTACTGGGCTTTAAAATAAGCCATCAATCAATAAAGTCCGTTGGCAAGAACATTAATTTTGGGATGAAAAAAAGTATGGGCCCTCTGGACCAATTAATTAAAAAAGAAATTACCTTGACCTTGACCTTTTATTTTTTAATTTTTTTCCCTCGGGGGTGGAGGTGGGGGAGGGGGTATATGTGGTCCAGAGGGCCCATGGTCTGAGGAGCCCACATTCATCTACTGATGTGTTAATAATAATTTTTCAACCTTTGACCCAGCAGGTTTCATTTTTTCAGCAGCAACAGGGAAATCATCCAACCTATCATGAAGCTCAGAAGGAATTACAAGATCAACTTCAAGTGTGTATTCATAAGACAAAGATTCTAGGTTTCAATTCATACATTCATCCAATATTAAATCAAATCCATCAAGCACCCAACTATATTCGCCACAAGGTAATGGTTGACTTAAAGCCCAACCGCAAAGATTATTAATATCAATATAAAGCAACTCGGTGTTTTCATTTGTTTTTACATAATGTTTATTTACAAAAGTAAGACCATCTCTTATTCCACCCTCATAAAAGCTAAACATTTCGTTTTCAGTTATCAATTCAATCGGTTCATCTATAGACATTAAAGAAGAAGACCACGACATACCAGGAATTCCGAAATTATTCAACGGTTCTAACTTATTGTGAGCAATAGATTTCAAACGAAATTGTTGGAAGAAATCAGCCAAAAGAAAACAATCAAGTTTTAAGTATATCATCATATAGTCTAATAAAGTTACGCAGTTAGTTTCAACCCAAATTTCCTAAGCTTTTTCATACTTGAGTTCAGTGACACCTTCCCAGATCGGTGGTAACTCATAAGTAGTTTGAAGAATATCTAAAGATGTAGCAAAATTGTAAGGAAAGATTCCTTTTTCAGAAACAATAGTACCAGTAAAAACAGAATTGGTTAAAGATAAAGTATTCAATTTGACTGCTCTAGCTAAAGAGTCATTCACAAATTGATAAGAATCAATGAATCTTAAGCTAATTTTTCCTAAATGAGCTATCAAAGAAATAAATTTTTCGGTTGTGATAGGCATACAACCTAAAGTCCAATTCTTAAATTTATTTAAACCTTATTTAAGGATATGATGCTTTCAGGTTATGAAATACAATAGGTAAAATTTTATTTATTTTCCTATTAACGTTACAGGTGCTACAAGCTGCACCCAAATATTTCCCTGTAAAATGATCATGATCTCTAACAGGATCGATGATACATTTCATACAAAGATAACAAAGAGTAGCACTATCAAATTGATTTTGTTCAATATTAGTCAATTTCTCCATAAGTTTCCTACCAATTTTATAATAGTAAGGATGTAATTTGTTTAATGCTATATCCTCTACAGCACTTAAAAAATTTCCGACGCAATCTAAACCTATGAACTGCTGATAAGATTTCGATCCATCGAAATTATTTATTAATAAAAGACCTGTAGATATTAGCATATGTCGTTGAAAGTGAATATTGTCGGAAGGTAAAAGAGCCTCAAAATCGGCATAAATTGCAAATGGAGGAGTTACTGTTTTCGACCAGTCAGTAAACTGTATTAGTTTATTTTCGGGGAATGTGAAAAGAGTGGTTCCTAAGTGATTTCTTTTACACAATACTTCATGTTTGTCCAGCGCATGTTTATTTCTAAACCCGTTCAAACACCGCTGACACCATAATGACCGTATTTGTGTATTACAACTAGTGTTTTTGTGGCAATTCATTAACCTATTTAAATTACTTATAGCTACGTAATGGAAATTAATTCCAATTTTTAATAATAATAAATTAATTGATTTTCCTTCTAAAATTTTAGATCTGTGTATAATATCCAAATGTGGATGTTTTAATAAATAATTTTCTTTAAACTCTCTAGTATTATCATAAGTAAAGACATTAATTATTAAACCTGGATTTTTAGCCTCAAATTTCCTAATGTCTTTTAATCATATTTTAAAATAGCTAAAATGCTATATAAAAAACATCATTGTTTTTTATATTAATTAAGCATTTTTTTCAGATAAGATGGTGTTTCTATAAAATTCCTACCACTTAACCTACTTAATCTACTTATTTTAGTTATCGTGAAATGAATTTCGGTTATATTTTTGATTAGCCAACTACTTCCTTACTCGGTTATGCTTGTGATTTTTTCGTTTAATTCCCTAATTCATTCGTCGAAAAATGATGCAGTTAGTGGTTTTGCATTATTTGAGATATTATTAACTTTTATTTCCCCGTCATTTTCAAATTCGATTGTTATTCCGAATTGAATTTTGACGGAGCCTAATTCGTTATTATTATCTCTTAATTTGTTTATTAATGATTCTGGAAATATTATTTCCTTAATATTTAAATCACTAGTATCTAAACTCAATATTTGGTGGGTACCTCTTAAATTTCGTTGAACTATTGGTAGATTTCCACCTATTTGTATATTATTTAAACCTGTCCAAGAATCAAGGGAAATATTGTCAAATCTATCATTGGATTTAACAGCATTTAAACCATCCCAAGAATCAAGGGAAATGTTGTCAAATCCATCAATGGATTCAACAACATTTAATCCGACCTGGGATTCAAGATCTAATCGGTCCTGGGATTCAAAAGAAGATTATCCCATTTAATTTTTTTACTTGCAATATTTATTTCTATGGTCGATGATCTTTTAAAAACTTCGTCTTTTTTAAAATTAAACCTATCTAAATGATGTTTATGAATATTATGAAATGTTTTATATGTTACGAGGTCGTTAATTTTACATATGGGACATATAAAATAAGTATTATTAATATATTTTTTCATATAATAATTTTCCATTATAAAATGGAAATTATCGTGGTCTTTCGCCGAACAATATTTCGGGTAAAGTTTGCCTATAAAATAAAAATTTAATAAAAATTGAATAAAAAAATATAATTTAAATGAAATTTTTAATAAATTTACTAAATTAGGTAAATTTACTAACTAATCAAAATTTATTATTTGATATAAATGAAAAAATTTATTTAACTAAATTAAAAAAAAATGTCTAATATAAATAGCATCCTATTGGAAGAAAATAGTACATCTGTTATAGGAATGGTATGTAAACCACCGGTTCAATACCTTCAATACAATATGTACTATTTGAAATATCCTATTACTTATTTATTTAAGGTATTTTTTATTTAATTATTTAAATTATTAATTTTTGTAAGAACAAGTTAATTTAAAAACCTACCAATTCAATATTCAAATTGGAGATATTGGGGAAGAAGATAGAAAAAATCTTGGAGAAATTCTTCGATTAATTAATAAAGACATGTATTTTAATGAAAAATTTTCATTTATCAACTGTGAAAAAGATTGTAAAATTAAGATAGTCGAAGATAAAAATTCGAAAAATCAGATACTTATTCAAGGACTGAAGGTAAATGGAGCTATAATTAAACCAATTTGGAAAATTACAAATGTCGTTGAATAAATTTATGCATTAAATTTAAATGTATTTTATTGTTATTTAAATATTATTTTAAAGATATCTTAAAAATGTCTAAAGATTATTATTTTCTATATAATTTCGCATACATTATTTCGGAAAATTATTAAAAATTATCAAATTATCAAAATTTCTATCGCAAATTCGATAAATTTTTTTTTGCGTGGGTATGTCTATATTATCAATTTTAAATGTCGAATTCAAAATTAAATAATAAAAAAAAATTTTGGGTGGGTATATTGAAAATTATAATATTGAAAATTATTCTACTTTTAATTTTTAAGTAGAATATTTATTTTTTTAGACTTAAATATGAAAAAATAAATTTTAAAAACAAGATTGCTGGGTCAGTGGGAATAGACTAGCACAGTGGTTTAAATAAATTTTGGTTCAAATCCCAACTGAAATTAGTTATTTTTCAACATAAAATAATATTAATAATTTGAAAATAATATTGAAAATAAATATTAAAAAAATATATAGTGTGGGTATCTAAGGAAATACATCTTGTATATTTTATTTTTTTATTAATTAATTAATTTTTAAACATAAATGCGAAAAAAAATTATTGGAAGGGGTGTGGTGGCTAACCGGTAATTATCGCCACAGTCTTTCAAACACACCCCGGATCGATCGCCATAATGTGCACATTTATTTCGAAATGTTTCTTGGTTGTGTTCGGACCTTTTCGGATTCGCTTTCGAATTTCATTGAACCTTCGGTAATGTGTGTAAAACACCATTGATAACACGCATTACAACTATCAAATTGATTCTGGTGTATGAGTCTGGCCAGCTTGTATATTGTAAATTAAAAAATGATCCGGATCAAAAAACAAAAAAAAACTGTTGAGAGCACAATGGGAAAAAACCACTGTCCTCCAGAGCAGTTTTACTATTTCATAAATTTTTTTTTACAAATCATTGAAAATAATTAATTAGTAATTTGATCAAAAAATATTCACACAATAATAACTTATTTTTTAGTATTAGCTTAGTGGTAATAGCACTTGATTGCATTGTCAATACCAATGGGTTCAAAACCCATTTCGGTCACTTTTTTTTTCAAATTTATTTTTAACGAAATATTGATCAGCATACTCGATTTAGTACCTGTACAAATTTTTAAGGTAATTAGTCAATGACATCTCTTAGAAATTTTTATATTTTTCAATTTTTATATTTTTCAATTTTTATATTTCTCAATTTTTATATTTTTATATGTTAAAGTGTAGTAGTGTATATAATGGGAACACCGGCTTACCCTCACCTATTTTAGACACCACTACACCTTCAATGCTTAGATTAAATAAATTTTAGATTTGTAGTTGGGTGTTCCAATTCTAGACCCCACCCTACTTCAATGTTAAAAATTATTAAATGTTAAAATTTGAAAAATTAGTAATACCTTAGACGGGTAGGGTGAGCCGGTGTTCCCATTATATACACTACTCCTGGGATTTTCAATGCAAATTTGAATTACCGCTAAAAAGCATAGAATTTTCACACTATAGTGAGGAGCTCCCGATGGAACCTGAGAATTTCAATAAAAAAAGGGTCCACGCTAAAGAAGCCAAGAATTTTTCTGACTATAATGAGTGGGTCACTTTGGTCCTGAGATTTTCAATTCAAAAAAGGGTTTACACTTAAAAGCATGGCAAATTAATGATAAATAGGTAAATTATGGGTCTAAAAATTGAATTACAATAAATTATGGGCTAAGATTTTTCAATTAAAGTAATCAGGGTTCAAATAAGTTAATTAAGGTCCAAATTTTAAATTAAAGCAAATTATGGGTCTAAAAATCGAAATACAGTAAATTATGGTCTAAATAAGTCAATTAAGGTTCAAAATTTTTAATTAAATTAAATTAAGGTTCAAAATTTTTAATTAAAGTAAATTATGCTCTAAATAATTACGATCAGTATCTAGTACCATGTGATTAAACACGCAATTTCTAAAGCAATATACAAATCTTGAATGAACTTATATGTGTTGGGTTTTTAATGTAAGTCGGTACTACGGTCTGACTTCTTTGTGTTCTTTTCAAAATAAATAGACGACCCAACACAAAATCTTTATTAACACTGATGCAGTAACACTTTTACACTTTTTATTAGTTTACTCACACTTGATACAATCAATTTTTTGTCTGCACTCTTCAATTTGCCAACAAATCTCACGAAGGGGTAGATCTACCAACGGGATTTGTCCCTTTCTGGTACGTTCGATTTTTAAATTGTTTATTCTCTACTAACTTTAATATTTCCTTTTTCGCTCTAGTCAAACTTCTATTTTCTTTTCTTCGACCAACTGGCAGTTTTGTTTGCTTGCCAGTTGCTTTTATACCCACTTGGTAATTGACTTTAGTTTTGCCAATTAGTTTTGGTCTTACTTCCCCCCGGGCTTCCTCTTGGAGGTCTAATTCAATTTAAGTGAATTGGCTCATTTTCTTTGACGGCTCTTGTCACTTTTATTTTATCCGGATAAATTAATTGCCTTCCCAAAATTGGATTTCTCAATTCGCTCGGGTTTTCCATTGTCTCGGGTTTCCCATTAGCTCGGGTTCTCCATTAGCTCGGGTTTCCCATTAGCTACGGTTTTCCATTAGTTAATTAATTTTTAATTAATTTTTGTATTTTGTAATTTATTCCTTTTAGGGACACCCCCCATTGATTTTATTTTATTATAGCTGAACTCGTCTCATTATTTAGCATCCACCCTTACAGTTTCCCCCAGAAAATATTCATTTTTTAAAATTTTTGATTTTTAATTAATATTTTGTACTTTAAATTTTTATTTTGAATTTGGTGATTTTATCGATTTTCAACTCATTTTTGTGCCTCTCTTGTTAAACCCCAACATATGCATTTAATTTTTGAGAAAGATGAAGCCTAGAATCCATTATTAATCTGGTGTCCTCTAGTTCTTGATTTAGCTTTTGATCAATATCTTGTTTGCCTTTCATACCTATATCAATTCCTAGATACCGGTAAATGTCATCATCGTTAATAATATGAATATATTCATTATATAACTTGATTTTATTTATTTTTCAGAGCATTGTTGCTTTTATAGAGTACCTCATAATATCTGTGGATCATCAATGATCGTTGATATGTTTATCGTGGAGGCAAGGGATCATGAAAAGGTAATGTTAATATGTAAATGGTAAGAATATTTGAATATTTACAAATTATCCTTGCGCAACTGTGCGATTCTCAGCTTGTCATTAGGATATCTCCGCAACTATATATTTTTTCATAGATTTTTCAACGGAATATAAATAATGATCGAAAGTACTACTTCTTTGCGAAATTTCAATATAAAATTCTATCAAGAACATATAAGAAATTTGGATTAAAATTTTAAATTTAAATAAATTTGAATTTTGTATCTCCGCAACTATATATTTTTTCATAGATTTTTCAACGGAATATAAATAAAGATCGACAGTATTACTTCTGTGCGAAATTTCAATTTAAAATTCTATCGGGAACATATAGGAAATTTGGATTAAAATTTTAAATTTAAATAAATTTGAATTTTGTATCTCCGCAACTATATATTTTTTCATAGATTTTTCAACGGAATATAAATAAAGATCGACAGTATTACTTCTGTGCGAAATTTCAATTTAAAATTCTATCGGGAACATATAGGAAATTTGGATTAAAATTTTAAATTTAAATAAATTTGAATTTTGTATCTCCGCAACTATATATTTTTTCATAGATTTTTCAACGGAATATAAATAAAGATCGAAAGTACTACTTCTGTGCGAAATTTCAATTTAAAATTCTATCGAGAACATATAGGAAATTTGGATTAAAATTTTAAATTTAAATAAATTTGAATTTTGTATCTCCGCAACTATATATTCTTTCATAGATTTTTCAACGGAATATAGATAAAGATCGAAAGTACTACTTCTGTGCGAAATTTCAATTTAAAATTCTATCGAGAACATATAGGAAATTTGGATTAAAATTTTAAATTTAAATAAATTTGAATTTTGTATCTCCGCAACTATATATTTTTTCATAGATTTTTCAACGGAATATAGATAAAGATCGAAAGTACTACTTCTGTGCGAAATTTCAATTTAAAATTCTATCGAGAACATATAGGAAATTTGGATTAAAATTTTAAATTTAAATAAATTTGAATTTTGTATCTCCGCAACTATATATTTTTTCATAGATTTTTCAACGGAATATAAATAAAGATCGAAAGTACTACTTCTGTGCGAAATTTCAATTTAAAATTCTATCGGGAACATATAGGAAATTTGGACGGTGTGATTCACTTGGTTGATGTGACATGGTGGTTCCTGGTATTGAATATTATAAACGAAACAAATGATCAGAGGAAGAATTTTTGAAGTTTATTTATTAAACAAAGTGGAGAGTCTATCGTATGATTGTCGGTAGAGTGAGCCAAGAATGTTACAGTTGGCCTTTGAAGTTAAAAAGTTTCACTTTAATTTTGATTGAATTTGTAAAAATTCCATTTTCTAATTAAATTTTTTGTTATTTTTAATAAATATTGTATTTCTAATTCTTAATTTGTACATCGCCATAAATTTAGATTTGCTTTAAATATGCTATTTATTTCTTGACATATTTATGTTTATTTCCTGTGATACTTCTTGTATTAATTATTCACTTTTTATTTACTTTTGTTTTCGGTGTTAGTGTTATGTTTGCTCAATTTCTTTGGTTTTATCTGATGTTTTGTTATGTTTTGATTTTTAATCTACTTAATTTTTCAAACACAGTTTATATTTAATTTATTGCAAAAACATTTTTTGGCATACAGCACAATGCGTTAGAACAAAAATTACTGAGACAACGACCTATTGCTAAAGGGAAAGGAGTACCCATTTTCCTAATATTGCTTGAGGTGAACTCGTAAAAAACAGAACAGTACACTTATTTATTTTTAAAGAACATTTATTATTCATCTATTTTTTTTAATATTTCCATTTTCAAATAAATACATAATTAATTAACATAAATATAAATACATTTATAGGAATTCATATCATTAATTACAGTAAATTGATAAAATTAGTACTTTAAAATTTGTAAAATAGCAAATTATGTTAACATATCACTGACAGAACGAATTGCGCCTGAGTATGAGTTAAGTGTAGCAAAAAGGTTAACGGTCATTCATTTCAAAGTTATTGTTTTATCTTCCCCATGATCCTGGAGAATAATTACAAAATTCTGCCCAAGTTGGTAAAAAAAGCTTAAAGGCGTCTAGCAAATACTTAATTCTTTTTTTGTATATAAACGAATGTTTTAACAAAACTATAAACATTACCTTTAGCCAATTCATATATTTGAGATATTTTCAGTGCGAAATATAAATTAAAACCTTAATTTTTAAAGATATTGTTGCAAAGTTTTTGATTGATATACAAACTTACAGAGTAAGAAACTAACCTTAAAACCAATGTTTTTTTAAACTCTATATCTCAATCTTTTACATTCTCTCAAAATTAAAATTTCAAATATGCGCGCTCAATGCTATGAAATATTTAATATTACGCAAAATCACTTAGTTAAGAATTTACTTTTAAAGGAACATTTCATTAATATTTTGGAAGAAAGTTTTTCTAAAAAGTTAATAATGCCTTTGATCGATTTGAAATTTTGAAAAAATGCATTGTTCTCGAAGAAGAATCTATATGCCAAATTTCAGCTCGATCCGAAGTGGGAAGTGGGTCAATTTGCAGTGGCAAGATTTGCGTGACTTATGCAAACATTCAAACATGCATACAAAGTGAAGTTAAAATAGAGTTTAAAAGTGTAATATTTAAACAAATACAATTTAAAATTTTTTTTTATATGAAATATTTATTAACATTATTTATGTTGTTCCTCACTGTGTTGGCCAATATCTTCCTAAATTGGTAAATAAAGAGAAAATATCTCATCAAATAAGTGATGCAATGCAAAATCTAAATTTCTCGTATCCGTTGAGTTTGTTCATTTCATTCATTCTCCCAAATGATTATTTGTTTTAATATAAGATGATGTTATAAAAATTAAATAAAAATAATAAATATTTGCATTGAAAAATTATTTGGAAACAGACACAAAAACATAAAATTAAGAAATATTAATTGCATAAAAAATTTATTCTCTAGCAATTTCAACAAATTTTTTGTTTTGGAAATATTTTGTATGTAAAGCTTTCATATTCTCATTAATTTTACCATAAATTGATTTTTCAAAATTAGCGCGAGTCATTTTTAACCATTCCGCTTTCTTGTCTTTTATCGTATTGAAGTCACATACTAACTGATCGTATTCAAGTTTCGGTAAAACCTTTTTAAACTTTTTCAAATATATTCTGAGTTGGTTGGACGTTGTATTTGGAAGGTCCCCGTCCTTGAATACTTCAACACATGGTTTGATTGACTGCGCCACCGATAGGAATACTAGAATCGTAGCCGTTATGGAAACCATTTTGCTTTCTATGATTGTTTTCCGAAATTATGATTTCTGAAAATATTTATAACACAAAATGTAAGGAAGTTTCATTTCTAGTTCAGACAACTTCGATTTCCCTTTGACGGCTCTTTTGATTTCAACTTGAAAAGTAATTTTTTGTGACAATTGCTGCAATCTTTTATGTTAATTATTTTAGTAGTTTTGAGAGAAATATTTAATTAAAATAATTACACATGAACTAAATCTAAAAATTGTTCTATGAAAATATTTATTTAACTTTTATATACCTTTTATATAAAAAGTATATCAATCTATCAGTAGATGGATTGGCCATCGTTGAATCAGAATTCTTTTCTAAAATTCCTAGTATTTTTATGGAGGTCACCAAAACTAATACAATTTATTAACTAATACAATAAAGTTTTGAAGGTTTGAATGAGGATTGTTGTAATCGTTGGAATCTGCATTAAGATCTTCATTTTTTATTTGTTCCATTTCTGCGAATGAGATTGGCAATAGCAAAAACAAGCGGCCATAATCATTATTGGTCTCAAAAAATGGTTTGGTCTTTCTTTTCCAAACTTCAAATGCAAACTGATATTTTTATTTGGAAAACTTTGAACATTGATGACACAGAAATACACGAAGAACAAAGAGATTGCTGTTGATGAGATACATCGGATGTTGAGGTGAAGCGGTACGATATTCTAGTGTTTTAAATACATATTTTGTTTGTTTTAAAGTAAAATCTGATTTATAAAGATAATATTTAGTAGGGAATAATGCAACTTCGGAAACAAACGAAGTTAATCGCTAATGAGGATCTATCCAGAGACCGAAATAAAATGATGGATGCCAAATATCGACCTAATAGATGCAGCAAATCTCATTCTCCTCCCCATATTCCTTCAGAATATTAAATAAGAGCAATAGGAAATAAAAGCCCAGTCGCCAGAATGCCGTGCACCATAGGCGCAACTAATCA
>CAUHTR010007291.1:0-39800 GCA_959609185.1 Schmidtea polychroa
ATCAATATATTTAAAATTTCTAAAAATTGAATTATAAAATATATTTACTACAGGTACGTTCCGGCACCTTTATTCCAGAAAAAAGCACTGCAAATAACCGATTTTATTCGATATCAAAATAATCACTTTTAAGTTAAATATTTTCAATTAATAAATGTTTGTAGAAATTCCGTATTTATTTATTAAATTATTTATATTTTAAAATTATTCAGTGACCGATATTGTATCCTACATATGCGAACCACTAAATAAAATTAGGCTTCGCAATTTGTGTCTGTTTATGGATTAGTAAAAAATTTCATCGGTGACTAAATATTCTAATTTTAGGTCACAATTATTTTAAACATTTTAAACATTCCAAATTTTTCAAAAGAATATTTTTGTTTCGTGGGCCACTGGAAAGTTTATTTGCCCACCACGGTTTAAGAACCGCTGTCCTAGATTATTATTATTATTTGCTTTATAATAATTTAATCAGAAATGCTGAACTTCACAAGACAATGTAAATAAGTTTAATTATCAACAAAATAGTTTTTCAGAATTTATATTCGTGTCTTCTAATTCAATAGCAAGAAATGTAGTTAATTTTTTTACTTTAATAAACGATAATATAGTTTTGCTTTTATGAGTAATCTTAAGGAGAATGATCAAACTTTATTTCAATATAAAACCTGTAAATTTAATAGGCAGTAATGAATTAAATTGAGTTAATTAATCGTTCAAAACACTTTTTCAATCGCTTTTTATCATTTTATTTTTCAATTAATGTGTCAAATTTAGTCAAATAAGCCCGAGTTTATGAATAACTTCTGCGAAATTAATCATATCAATCTTCCAATCATATCTCAAATTGAGATTCTCAATTTACACCTGTAAAACTCGGCGATTTTGTTTTCTTAATGATAATTTTTAATGTATTAACAAATTTGACATTAATTAATTAATCAGTTTTTTAATTTTGCAATAGCGTTACCGAGACATGCTAATATATTTAAAATTATTGTATTCGTCTACAACAGTGTTTCTCAACCGCTGGTCCGCAATCCAATATTGGGCCGCAAAAAAATAAAATTGGTCTGCGTACAAAGAATATATAGATTTTTGGTTCGCAGTAAGTTTTTGGGTTGAGTAATACTGGTCTACAACTTTGAATTTATTGATCACTAAAAAATTTTCTGAGCAAATATTGATTTTTCAATTTTTCAAAATTTAAATTAATCTTTAAAATAAATGTGCTTTTAAAATATAAATGAATTTTACAGCCTTTTTTCATAGATTTGCATTCAATTGTTTGTATTTATTTCTATTTGTACTTATACTCATAACCCCAACATTTTGATTATTATTATTATTATTATTATTATTATTATTATTATTATTATTATTATTATTATTATTATTATTATTATTATTATTATTATTATTATTATTATTATTATTATTATTATTATTATTATTATTATTATTATTATTATTATTATTATTATTATTATTATTATTATTATTAAAAAATTTTATGAATATGGTCATCTGCATAAATAATTTATTTAAATAAAAAACATCAAATTAAATTTTCAACCAGATCTAATTAATTTATAACTTATTGAGAAAAATTGTAAAATAGAGATGTAATTTTGAATATCTTATTGAAATAAACGAAATTTGACTTATCAGTATTATTACTACAACACTCTTTTTGAAAATTAACTCCAAATTCAAATTGACAGAAAAAATATATTGGGTAATTGTTTGATGAAAATGTGATTTTATCTTGTCCTTCGTTATGGTATAAATGCACATTTATTAGCTACTTATGTCGGGTTTCTAATGAATGGTCAAGAAATTTATTTCCCAAAAGACAATGAGTAGTCGCATGGTCAAGTATATCAATCAATAACATTCCTCAGAGAAATAAAGTTGATTTATGGAAGGAAAATCACCGATTCCCAAAGGAGTTACTAATCCAAGGTGTCGTTACGCAAAGAGGACAATAATCGAATTACTTACAAGACTGCTTGTAAATTTTATTTAATAATTTATAGAGAAAATTTGGATTTTATCGCATTTGTTAGATAATTTCATAAACTAAACAGTTAGAAATCTTGAATTTGAATTGACAAATATTACTTTATTAGCTGATAAATTATCTGCCAAATTCTAGCTGAAATTACATTAAAGTTACAGTATAAGACAATAATAAATTGTAAATTTTAGCAAATAATGTTATTGTTAGCATTTTTCGTACTAAAATAAATTACTTGTACTAAATATTTTAATTTTATTTATGAAACTCTTCTTTTTGTCCTATCACCTTTTAATACGTAACAAACCTTTGAAAACACTTCAATCTGCTATGGTTAAATTTGTAACATTTTAAAAGGTTAAAATACAAATTTTATTAACTTTTATTCAATATTTGAATCAACCAATTAGATAACAGAAAATTAACTAATCGGAATAACCTTTCAATCGGACTTTTCTACTGAAACCAATCAGTGTAACGATTACAAACTTAAAAGTCTATGATAACACAGATAACGAAAATTTTTAAAACGTATCAATTAAATATAAATTTAATTCCCATGCATAATTTGTTGGGAAAATTTACATCAGATTACACTGTTATTTCAACTTTTAATAAATGTTTTACTATTTTTATAAATTATGAAAGAATTAAATTTGATTCATTATTCCAATAGATAAATCTCGAATAAATAACAATCAGAAAAAAATCAGTAAATGAGTAAGGTATGAGCATAAATCCAGTACCGGCTTTAGACAATTTTGAAATAATGCCGCTCTAGGCGGGTAATCAGCTTGAGTTATCTGTTACTACAGGGGTGATCGCAGTGCAGGCCTTAGACAATTTGGTGCTACTTAAAAAAAGCTATATTTTAAATTAATTTTTCAGAAACTATAGATCTGGTTCTTTTATGTCTTATTATATCTAAATCACAATTCGTCCAAAAAATAACTTTGTTTAAATCGATAGAAATGCTATTGGAATTACTATAGGAATTGCGCTAATTGATCCGAGTTAAAGAGGTTGGTCATGTTTTAACTAAATCAACGATAATCTTTTGATCTATAGTAATAATGTTTTTTATGATTTTTATTCTGCCAATTTCCAGCTTATTCAAACCTGTTCGGTTTTATAACCAACCTCTCAAAATTTAATTAAAATATCTATTTTTTATGTAGAGGTTTTGCAAATGAAGTGCAAATAAACTTTACAGAGAGTTACATGGAAATCTATGATCTTAAAAGAAAATCAAGTACAAAAAATTAATTAAAAATTAGGAAAATCTATATTTTCAAGTGAAATGGAAAAAAAGATGGAGTGGAAAGATGAATATAATAATTTGAAATCGATACAACGCAATTAATTAGTTACTTAAAATTTTATTGATCAAATTAATATTGTTGAGGATACTTAAATAATAAATAATATTATAAATAATTAGAATAACTTGGGGGAAATCAGATAGGGTGATTGGTATAGCACTCTGAAACTTGGAGAAGAAAACAGAAATGCAAAATTGAGAAATGAAAAAGGAATAACAAAAACATAAGAAATGCAGCAATAAACGAAGAAAAGTCACTTATAATTAATAAGTGCAAAAAGGCAAAAAGAAATTCCAAAATTGAAAAACTAAAACATAATTCGGAATTAGAGAAATTAAAAGTGAGAAATTAGAAATTGGAACTTTGAGAAAATATGGGAACTAAACAGTGTCACAAAGCTGAGTTCAATAAGAAATGTTTAAAGTATACTGAATAAAGTCAAGTCAAAGCAAACTAGAATTCAATTGAATTTACTAAATTATTGATTCAGATCAGCGGCTGATGATTGTTCAGTACACCTAACTGCGAAATATAACATTATCTATAATCTAAAAAAAATCAATAAATATATATTATAGGAACACACAAACTAACCTGTGTGTAGAAATTTAATGCTGCGAAATTTAACATATTTATTATAGGAATCTAAAAAGTGAGAGAAAATAATTAAGCATACAAGCACAGCACACATAATGAAAAATACATACAAAATTAAGTAAAGTGTTTTTCATGCGAAATATACATTGATTAACATATAATTAACATATTAATATTTTCAAATTATTTAAAAAGTTATGTACAAAAAATCTTTTGAATCAGATTCTGACTGCTCTACCTTGAGCTTTAAGGAAAAAGAAGTAAATACATCGTAAGATTTAATTATAAAATAATTTAGAATATAAAATTTCTTTAGATTTACAGATATTGAAGAAGATCCTTCGACATCTTTGAATTTGCAGGAAAAAAATCGCAAATCGTAAATTTTAATAAATTATTTTAACAAATTAATATTTTCATAGAATTACAGAAATAGACAAAATTCGAAAGAAGATTACAAAAAACTTAAAAAATATTTTATCCATTATTTACTAAATGTCTTTAAAAAATAAATGTTTGGTGATTACTTTACTTATTTATAATTATAAAACTATCTAACTTACATTTTTACGAAATAAATCCAAATAAAATACCATAAAATTCATAAAAAAACACCTGAAATTTAATTATCAATGTTATATATTATCAATATTATAAATGCTGACTAACAGTAATATTTAAGAACTTGAATAATGATCTCATAATTATATAAAATCAAAATTCAAGTCCTAAAAATTACTTCAATTCAAAAACTTACCTTAAAACGATTTTTGAAAAATTGAAAAAATGAAATTAAGTTAACATTGTCATATAATTGGTGGCTCACCTCAGGTGGTGTGCACACCAACGTATATTATAGACAATGTTAACTTTCGCGGTTAGGTGTAATAGTGAATTATACGAGTAGTGTCCTCACGTGGTGTCGTAACAAGGTCTGTGTAATTACCTATTTGAGTATTGAATCGATGTTGTTGGTATAATTCGTGTAATCAATTTATGATAATCAATACAGGTTTATATTTTCGGAGAATTGTTATTTTGTGGATCAAATAAAGTAGACTTTGAAGTCAGAGATTTGATTAGTAACTTTTAAATATTACCACCAACCCAATAACCCAACAATATTCTTAGTAAGAAAATGAAATCCCGATCTTAACAGGTGTCAAGGGACTGTTAAATATTTAGAATTTATTTAGTTTATTTAACAATTTTCATAAAAACCCTAAATAGTCAAACTTTTCAAAAAGTGATCGAAAAATAAATTTTTATAAAACTATTGAGAACGTGAAGTTACTAACACTATTTTTGAGTATCATATTTACAGAAGTTTTATACTTGATTTGGTCTAGTTTTCCTATTATTATTAACAGTCATCTTTTTATTGCACTTGAACTCAGTTTCTTTTCACTATACTATATACCAACGGTGGGCAAATGCGGCTCTTAGAGCCGCATGCGGCTCTTCGTTGAGTAAACTGCGGCTCATTGATAATTGAATTTTTGATAATTGAATTTGAAAATTGAATTCGATTTTTTTATTTTGAAATTTTTTCAACTGAATTTTTAAAAAAAAATTTTTTGTTGCAATTGTATTTTCATAAATTTTAAAAATTAACGAAACATTGTTTTTCACATTTTACTGCTTTTTAAAATTATTTTGTAGTAGGCGGCGCTTTGTTATAACAACGAGAGAGAAGCAATGAAAATAAATTTAGTGAAATTTAGTGAATTTTGATTAGTTAGTATTTTTGTTTGTACAATATTGCGGTCGTTTGTATATTTTAGTATAGTTTTCTATTCGTGTTTTTTGAAAAATTTGGTAAGAAGATTTTTTTTGAAGCATTTTAAAATTTTAAATTAATTAAAATTAAATTTATGTCTTTTTATTATTTTGTTTAAATTTCAGTAATATAAGTTATTCAAATTTATTATTACAATGACCTCAGAAAACATCAAAAAACGAAAATACAAACAAGAAAATAGAACTTTTCAAGAAGAATGGACAGAAAAGTTTTTTTTTATTGACAATAATGGTAAATCGTTGTGTCTTATTTGTAAAGTTACAATTTCCAACTACAAAGTAACCAATTTACGTCGACACTATGAAGTAAGTCATCCACACTTATCAATTCAATATCCACTCAATTCAAAATTGCGAACAGAAAAACTTAAGTCATTGCAATCAGGGCTTCTTTTAGTCGAGAAGATGACAGTACCAACGAAGCTAGTTTTTTGATAGCTTGGAATATAGCTCGTGCTAAACGTACATATGGAGAAGGTGAATTTATTAAGAGAAACTTGGAAGAAGTGATTAAAGTTTTGGATCCGGATAACTCAAAACTACATAAATTGATCTCACGTATTCCTATGTCACGTCGTACAACTGCGCGTCGAATTGGCCAAATTAGCGAAAATGTTGAAAATAATTTGATGTGTGATTTAAAAAATTGTACAGCATTCAGTTTAGCTCTCGACGAGTCTACTGACATTCAGGATGTTCCACAATTAGCCGTTTTTGTCCGCTTTGTATCTTCTGACGTAAAAGTAAAGGAAGAAATTTTAGACCTAGTAGCTCTTAAAGAAACAACTCGCGGTATCGATGTCAAAACTGCGCTTGATGTAGTGATGGACAAGTTTGAATTGGCGCGTGATAAACTTGTAAGTGTTGCGACAGTGGAGCGCCTGCAATGATGGGGAAAAATCAAGTTCTCATTGGTCTTTTAAACAGAGATCCAAATATTCCTCATTTCTTATCTCTTCAATGCATAATTCATCGCGAGCATCTCATAGCGAAGTACTTTAAATACGAAAATGTGTGGAAGATTGTTTTGAAGATTGTGAATTTAATTAGAACAAATGCCAAAACACATCGTCAATTTAAAAACCTTTTAGAAGAATTAAGATTAAATGATGAAACAGATGAATTGCCCAATGATGTCTCCTTATGGTGTATTGTTAGATGGCTGTCAACTTACAATGTTTTGGACCGTTTTGTGGAACTCCTAAATCCTATCATAATATTTACCAAAGAAAAAGGAATAGAATATAGTATATACAAATAAATGTCATTTGTTAAAATACAGTTTCACATTTCTTTATAATTAAATCATATTTTATCTTTGAATTTGTGAGGTGTTTTCAGCTGAGAATTAAATATTTCAATGATTTATTAAAATAATTTTAAATGATAAATAATTGGTTATTTAAAATTACTTTTAAAAACATTTTAAAATTGAATTTATTAAATTGAAATTTTTAAACTAAAAAATTAGACAAGCTTTTATTAGTAAATCATTTTTAAATAAATATATTTTAACTATCGAAATTTTAATAAATGGTTTTTGAAATATTTGTTTGGAAATTATACGCTATTTCATTAAATAAATACTTGGAATTATGACGTTAACTTTTGAACCGGATTTAAAAAAATAATTTAGAAGATGTGTTAGCAGCTTCTAATAGAATTAAAAATATTTTATATATTTACTTCAACATTAATTAGAAATTAAATTGTTAATAATTTTATGAAATATTTTTAGAATTATTTTTATTATAATTTAATAATACAAATATTAGATTTAAATAAATATTAGCATAAAATATAACCATTAAAATTAATTAAAATGTTAGATGTAAATGAATTTGGAATTGATGTATATTGCTTATCTTAATAAAGTTATGGCTGATGGATACATTTATATCAATTAAAAGATTAAAATTAAAGATACTATTTTAAATATTTCATTAATTATTATTGAAAATATACATAAATAATATAAAAATGCAAATGGAATTATGTATGTCTCCAAACAAATTGCTAATTAAAACATTAAAATGTGTTGTTAAAAAAATATTTCGATTGGGGTAAACATGTCATTTTTTATCTGTATCTTTTTAATTGATGATAAATGGTGTAACCATGGGCGTCACAAAGGGTGGAACTATCCCAGTTGGAATCTCAATTTAATTTTAACAAAATTTAATACTAACGAAATAAATCTCTGAAGATGCAATGGAATATGGAATTATATCCTAAAAATGAAAAAATATTAATTAAAACAATTATAACAATTTAACGGAAAAATAAACGTTATACCTAAAACATTATTAATCGGGAAAAATTATTAATTGCTTTCATTTATTTCCGTGAATATGTTCTATTAAAACAATCATTAAGCACTATTCGCGGAATTAAGACATGAATTCGCGCAACGATGAACGGATAGAGATTAACCGGATCATGACTGTTAAGCGTATGTACGTGTTTCGTTCAATAAGTACCCGATCTGAGACAGAAAACAATGTGCTAATAACATCAACTTTTTATGAAAGAACATTAACATAACTGCTATTTAAGTCCACATATTTCTGCCAGCGTGGAATTAGTTAAGAAAATGCTTTTTTTAATCGGAAATACACACGGCAAAACTGAACAGCAGCTTTCAGATCATGGTTCGAGAAACACCTGCTGTGTACACCAGGGCATTGCCTTACAGGAGACAGAATGGAGCATTTCTTGTCTTTTTGCTAGATTTTGTAAGAATTTATTAAAAGGAATTTCTAGTTTTGTATTGATGATTTTGATTCTATGGAAGTTATGCATTGACCAAGGCTGGGAAATTAAAGTTTTTATTACATTTGTCTCTGACTCCATCTGGGTCCTTTGGTTTCAAATCAACGAACTACCAAAAAAATATAGATTTGTTGATAACGAATATAGAACACAATAATACTACATTAAACTCAAAAATGTCAATCAATTACAAATAAATATATTTTATTTTTGCTGTACATCCCAACAAGGGCACAACAGCTATATTATGAAACAGTGAGACGGTTTTGTGCCCATGAAATAATATTCACCTTTCAGTTTAGGTCTTTCACTTATTCGTTAAATTATTATTTTTGTTGCCATTTTAAGTTTATCCAGTTGCGCTCAACTGAATTTTTAACAATAGTTTTGGCACGAGGAAATGATTGTGATCAGATCACAGAAATAATTTTGATTTTGTTAAACTTGTTTGAATTTAGTGTTTTTGATTTTACTTCAACAACAATACTTATATACTTTTTAATTAATTTTGATTTTAAATATATATAGGGGCCGGCAAAAAAATACACAGAAAATATCTGAAGATCAAGGTTAAAATTTTCTACGTAGATCTTTTTGTTTGGTAAATTTTCTAAGAAAGATCATGAACAAGACTGGAAAGTTTAAGATTTAAATTAAAACAAATTGCTTAGACTTGATTTAGTCTGAAAGATGAAGGCAAAACAATGCGACATAAATTTCTTCGTTGCGCAACTTGGGAAATGGTTATTCAGCATGAATATGCCAGACTTCATCTAGCACAGTAAATTCGACTTTGGCTTTGTCAATATATAAACAGCCGGCCTACTCACCCGACCCACACCTCATGGATCGCTTTATCTTCAGGAATTACAAGTGCTATCCATGTGGAAAAAACCTAGTAATTCAGGAGAGGTGAGCATCAATTTTTGCAAATATTTGGAGTCAACATCGGAGGCCAAACTCCCAAGCTAGTTTTAAAATTTCACACGTCACCTCCAGTGTCACCAAAGCTGATGGAGATAATGTCTAATCTCTGATATAGTTTACACTTTTAACCCATTACCTCCCACTGTACTCACATTGTTACACTTGTTAAAAGCGTGACTTAATGTTTTTCTATAATGATTATCATGGAGATAGTGACCCATTTCAACAATAGATGGCATTAGTAGTCCACGAAAATATTCTCCATATTTTTTGTTATAAATGTTCTAATTTGCCCAATATGTCATAATAAATAACGATTGATTTTCTTTTGGGCGTTAATGAGTTAATATACTTGCACATGCGATTTTCACAAACAAATGTATTAAATTGTATTTTTTAGATTTTGATAAAATTTCATCGACGTAGAAAAACGAAATATTTTTTGCCGGCCCCTATAATTTTCTTTTATTGTTTTCGTGTGTTGATTTTTGTTATTTGTAAGACTTCCATAATCCATGAATTTTATGAAATTAATTTCAAATTCTCAACATGTTTTGCACTTAGAGGACATTTTCCCACAATTAATTTACCAAATAATGGATTCATTTTTAATTGATCAGATTATTCGGCAATATTATTAAAAATCATTTGCGACGAACAACAACTCACTATCTTGGACCAGGAATCCAATTTGATATCCTAATTAATATTATCTCCCAAAAAATAAAAGTAGATGAAAAAAGCATATTAAAAGAAATTATATACTATTCTTTAATTTTGTATTGTACGCCTGATATTAATAATATAGATTTCAATAAGATTTGAGCCTTTATAAATAAAAGTGGCGTAAGTTCAATTTTGAAAAACAGATGAGTTAAAGCTAGGCTCAGATAAATATGGATGTCTTCCTTGTATTGTTATAATAAAAAGTCAATAGAGCGCAATATCGCCATGAATTGAAAAATAATATTTATTACAGGCTAGCACTGTAAAATGATGAAAATGAAGAAAAATGGACATTCGCCACTTTTTGTTTATAACGGCTCTGTAAGAATTCCCATAAAGTACGTTACCATTTTTAAATTTATCTATGTATTATTAAGGGAATTATGTATTTTAAGTTTTATTGTGATTGTGCTGTATGTTATTTTTTATGTTTGCAAATTGAATATTGTTTTTACGAATGTTTTTATTATTGTGTATAATTTCAGTTGATTTTTTCATTGAGTTTTTCTCAATCATACTGAAATCATCTCCAGTTTCATTTTTCAACATCCGACAGAGATTATTTATATAATTAAAAATACTAAATCAAATTTGATTTTAAATATAAATCGATAAAAAATAAATAACTACCTTAGAAATAAAACTAAAGACAAATAAAAAACGATTGGAAAAATTCTGGAAGATACAAAGAAAGAATGTTGTTATGTGAATTTTTTATGTTACCTTCAAATCAGATTGGTTCGTATTATTATTTACTAATTTAATAAAGGTTGTTTAAATTTTATTACTTTGTCATAATCATATCATATAATAAAATATTAACTTGCACACACGCACCCAACAGTCTCAATACAGATTTTAAAGGTGACTCTGCTGGGCCAACAAATTTCTCTTTAATAACGTAACAATAAAAAACAACAATTATAATACAACAATTATAGTACATAACAGTGATTAACAAATTTAACCAGCATAGTTGAATACTTTGATATTATTCGTCTTTAAGTTCTTAAGAAAAAAAACTTTTAATTAATAGAAATTCTATGAGACATTTATTTAAAAAATACAATAGGAAAAAGAAATGGCACGTGCGTAACAATGTCATTGGGATTACAATATTTAGGTTTTTATAAACGAAAATTAAAGTTTAATTGAAAAAACTAAAAGAAATATGGTTTTAAAAAATATTTAATACATTTTAAATCTACACAAATTATTTTAATTGGTAAATGTAAACTCTATTCCAAGTCCTAGTAGGTCTTTTTGTCATTTTCTTCAATACATTGAGTACTACGTCTTTCATAAATGTATGATAATATCTTTTAATATCTTTTTTACATATGAATGAAGGCTACTTATGAATAAAACCATCATCACTTATGGATATTGTAATAAAATAATTAATCATGGTCATCTGGAAAACATATTGGCCTAGTTAGTTTTCGGTAGTAGATGTTAATTGAAAATACCGGAGAGCTTTATATCAAGTTTTGAAATTATAAAATATTTACTGTTTGGTCTATTGGGTATTTTATTAAAACCAGTTTGGCGTACAACACTTAAAGGAGCAGCTAATAAAAATATAAATTTCACACCCGTAATATTAAGTTAAAATTTCATTTCGACAAAATATCTAAGTATTCGGAAAACAAATCTAATAGTAACAACGTGAAGTATTCCCAGTTTTGAGAAATTTTAGATATAATATTTAATATCTGTTCTTATAGTTAATCGTTTCCAATCTCTACCGATAAAAATAAAAACAATATTTTGTTGAATGTTTTTTTTCTATGTCCATCACATTCATATTCTGAACCTCTTTAAAAAGTATGTTGATAATTTAGAAAACTTTATAATTATATATTTTTGATTATTTATTTATAATTATTGACTCTGATTTTTTATTATATTTCGAACAAATTGTGCTTTGAATAAAATGTATTTTTAAATTAAATTCAATATTTAAAGAGTATTAAAAGAAATTTTAAAAATTTAAATTTATTATTTCACTTGAAATCATAAGCTCTGTATAAATTTGATTCATTATTAATATGTTTAAAAGTTTAAAATTATGAATTATAAAAAAAATTAAATTTTTATCAATAACTACATTTACTAACATTATATTAAATTATCCATATTTAAAATTTATATCGATTTATTTATCATTAAAATATTATTTAATTATTTACAAAGGAAAAAAAAGATTAACTAAATTAACTAAAAAAGGAATCTCTCGAAAAATGCGTTACGAAAAGAAAAGAATGAAAAGAAGTTCTTAAATTACTAAAAATTAAAGTTTCTATAATAAAAATTTCTATTATAAAAGAAAAATTGTAATCTGAAGAAAAATAAGAGCATGAACAATTTTTAAAGGCCCCCACAGTATTAATAATGAGTAAACAATTTCGACAATAATTTTATAATACATTGTAATTTTTCGGAAAACAGTCAAAAATGGTAGACATTTCTTAAACTAAAAATATATTATTTTTTAAGAACACAAAAATTGATTTCCCGATTTCAACAATTTATTTATTCATTTTTCAAAGGTAATTAAATATTTTATCAAAATAAATATAACATAATTGCATAGTATAACACTTTATGGACTCTGAATCATAATTCTACTAAGTTAATCCTTACTTTACCAGAAATAACAATCATATATAATAATTATATAATAAATATGTCTAAGAAATATAGGGGTTGTATAAAGTTGGATATATAATGATGGCAATAATAAGTAGAATATTTATACTGAAAAAATTAAAATATTCATAAATTAATCCATTAACGCCCAAAAGAAAACTACACGTAATCTAAGAGATCTAGCGGTCTCGTCTATATAATAAAATAAATTTGAATAAAGTAGTGAGATATCTATTGTTGAAGTGGGTCACTACTTCCAGGATAATCATTATAGAAAAACATGAAATCACGCCTTTAGCAAGTGTATCCAATTGAGTACAGCGGGTGGTAATGGGTAAATGTATATTAAAAATTATTGAAAGCAAATATCTTGTAAATTATATTAAATATAAATATTTTAAAACTTTTATTTTAAATAATATTATAAATACTAAATAAATTCTAATAAAAAAGAAAATATATTATTAGCATTCTTAAGTTATTAACAAGCACTCTTATAATATATTTTCCCTTGAATTCTGTAAGGATTCGGTCTAAATTAATAATTAAAAATTAATAAAAATTATAATAATTAAATATACCCGATACACGTGAATGACGGCAATATTTTCTTTACTGGGGGTTTTATGACACATAAAAAACATGTATTTTCGTTATAAAGTTTCTTGATCGCTATATCATTCGCTTTGAAAGTGCTCTTAAATATTGTCACTACTGGTTCTCCTATTTTGAAATTAAATTAAATATTTAAAAAGATGATAAAATAATGATTTATTAATTAACCTTTTCCGTTAAATCTTCCAAACCCCTTAAAAAACGAAGCATTGGAAGATGTTGTTAAAACAATGAGGAAAAAAACAATATAAATCATATTTTTCAGTTATTTTTACTTTTGTTTGAACTAACATTTCTTTAAATAACTACGAATTGTTTATTATCAATATAATTGGGATATAATTGGGCAGTGTTAACTAATATTCGGAAATTAAAAATCTGTCAAAACTTTAACAATTGTTGTTTATATCAAGAAAATAATTATCCTTATCATATTTCTATTCCAATTATAATCATAATAAATAACAACAACAATAATAATAATAATAATCATAATAGTAATAATAATAATAATAATAATAATAATAATAATAATAATAATAATAATAATAATAATAATAATAATAATAATAATAATAATAATAATAATAATGATAATAATAATAATAATAATAATAATAATAATAATAATAATAATAATAATAATAATAATAATAATAATAATAATAATAATAATAATAATAATAATAATAATAATAATAATAATAATAATAATAATAATAATAATAATAATAATAATAATAATAATAATAATAATAATAATAATAATAATAATAATAATAATAATAATAATAATAATAATAATAATAATAATAATAATAATAATAATAATAATAATAATAATAATAATACTAATAATAATAATAATAATAATAATAATAATAATAATAATAATAATAATAATAATAATAATAATGTCTAAATAGGTTGTAAATATTTATTAAATATATTTTTTAATTTTTATTAAGCATTTGGTTTTTTAATATTACCAGTTCCTTCTTCAGCCTCTATTTTTATATTTTATCATTTAAATGTCTGTTTTTAGAGTTAAAGGCTAGATCTCATCAACATATTGTCTGATCCTCCTTTTCTGTCATTCCAACTTCTACTTGGCGTTCTTCTTCTGTTCTGAGTGAAAACAGATGTATTCAATACATTTTTATTATCAATTTTATGTATCTTAATTAATTTTGTCATTTATTAAAAACGAATTTTCTTTTTAAATCAAAAACTACAAATCATAGCATTGTTTGTTGTTTATCACGAATCTTTTACTGTAAATATTTTACATGCTTTGCATTGGGATACAAAATATATTTTAAAATTCTTTAATGTGTCAGTCGATGCTTTTTACAATGATTTAGTTCTAATAAAAAATATTGTAGCTTCTGTTACAGATGGTCACAAAGGCCTTACTAAGAAGTCAAAGTATTAAAGAATTATTTCGTTTCAGAATCTAATGTGAGAAATATTACAGTGGAAATAAGGTGTGAATATTAATAAGCTATATTAGTAATATTTTTTATTCACTTTCGATCTTTTTATTATTAATATTTCATTTATTTTCATTATGACTAACACAAATTATCTACACTGCCTTCATCAATCTCGAAAATTCACAAATTCAGGATTACAGAGGCTGGAAACAACATTATTATTTTGCCGTTCCACGTATTGGAAAACATCTTCAAGATGCCAGAAAAAGATTCATCAAAATTACATACCAAAATCCGCTGTGTAAACACTATCCAGACAAAAGAAAAAAACCATTGAAGAAATATGCAGATAGTGGAATTAGGATTATTTAAAATTTTATTTTATTGTCAAATTATTTTCAGATAATGAATTAAAGAAAAAGTAAAAACATAACATGCGGAATAAAACAAAAGGCCAAACTTCAAATTGTTACTTTTCGTGAGTGATTAATTTTTCACATTATAATATATGTATTAATGTTAAAATAATTGACTACAATCCGTAGAGGTAATTATTATATAGATATATATATATATATATATATATATATATATATATATATATATATATATATATATATATATATATATATAGGAAACCAATGTCATCTACGCGGACGTCAATTGCGCGGGTCCAACTGCGCGGGTCCAACTGCGCGGACGTCAATTGCGCGGGCGTCAATTGCGCGGGGTAGTTAATTACATTCCCTTGTTTCCAAATTTTGTTATTTATATTTATTTCATTATTTTTCGTCACAAATAACCAAAAATCACACTTTTGCAAAATCAAGTGGGTTATATATTACCTAAATAAACTATCACAAAATTAATCAAACAAATATCAATATCAATATAAAAGTCCAATTTAAATAATACTAGTAAGTATGAATATCAATGTTAATTAACAGTGCGACAGATGTGAAATGGCACGTAAATATGTCAGAATGTCCGTACGACCATAAGCTGCTACAGCTGCTACAACGCGATCGTTGAGTTGACGATACGTCTTACGAGACGGCTGCACCAAACCGGTTGCCCCTTACAAGTACTTTGACTTTTGTAGATTCATGTCCCGTTCTAATCCTGCCATGAACGTCCAGACAGTCGGATGGCTACACTGGAACAGTGTCTGAAGGCCGTGATGCCATCCTTCAACTGAGTTGGTTGTTCTTGCAATTCCCTCGCATGCACCGGCGTGCTGATTCCAGATAGATATTGGGAATATCGCTGCAGCATACACTTCGGCCCGTCCTCGACGTCGACGTCCGCGGACATACGTTAACTCAAAGAAAGACGTGAGCTCTTCCAGATGATCGATATCGGCAGGCATTGTTTCAACCAACAACTCGAAAGCTTCCACCACATCATCGGGGGGAACAAACGCCAGTGCGGAAAGACATCGAACGTACCCACGGACCTCATCGTTACTCTCGTAGGTAATCTTTAGTCCTATCTCGTTGACCTTACGAATAACACTTTGACAGAGGTGAAAATAGCAACCTGTGACTCTTGCGTACGGGTACGATAGACTCATTGTGTTCATCACCGCTTTCTCGAAGTCTATCAAAATTGTCGTTGGAGAAGCCAAAGGAACGAGGTTGCGAATTTCGGCGAAAACGCGTCCGTAGGTTTCAGCCGTCTTATTCGTCATGAGGCAGTACAGACCAGCAGGGTTGATACCGGAAGAGAAGTTGAAATGGAAGCTGTACAGTTGAAAAAAAACGCTCGGGACGACTTTGAATGTCCCGTCGGCAATCCATACATCAGCACGAGCCAATCCATCTAGAAGCTCTAAACAGCCCATCAGGATTATTCGATCATCACCTGGTCCTGAATCGTACAGAATCATATGCCTGAATCGGTCAGGTATATCAAAACGAAGATCGCCTGGAATAGCCGGTAGCTCTTGACCGTTGTTGGTTTCTTTCGTAATCTTCTGACGCTTTCGCTGCAATGTCCTAGTCAGCAACGATCGTTTAGGCAAAGCCATCAGCACGTGATCATCTAGTGCCGCCGAAACGGACGCCTGTGAGGAACTAGGTGTAGCCATCAACGCGCCCATCATTTCTTTCATCTCTCCTACCGCCTTTCGTGCTTTTGCTGTTGCGACGTTACCACTGTGCGTGTGTTCCGGTTGTTTCTCACAAACAACTTTACTGTCATCGGTTACAACTCGAGCCTTACATTTGAACTTCTTGTTGAACCTGCAACGCCATGCGGTAGTACCACACACATTTTCGCATTCCTTAACGTATTCGAAATTCTTATAAATTAAAGTTTTGTTGCCCCTCTCGCTTTTACCAAACTCTAAAGACATGACTACAATTTCGTCAATTGCGAAAAAACACTCGCATTATATACCCGCCTTGACAGTTGCAGCTCGATGGCTAGGCAGGCCTGACGGCCTAAATTGAGGCCTCATAGCAACTGTAAGCCCATTTAATAATTTATTTAATAATAATTAATTGACGGCCGCGCAATTGACTACCCGCGCAATTGCCTACCGCGCAGTTGGACCCGCGCAATTGGCGTCCGCGCAATTGACGTGCTACCATATATATATATATATATATATTCATTTTGTGTCCAAAACATTGGGGTAGCCTAAGATACAAAAATCCTATTGAAAAATATCCAAAATCTATAATCTGGAGGAGGAAAGTAAAATAGAATCAACTTTTCCCCTTCTCTAGTCATCTTTGTTTTCATACGTTAATTAACATTTTTCTTAAAAATATTTCCTGTAAAGCTACTTTTTAAAACAAACAATGTGATGACTGACGAGGACTACTGTTATCTATATTATAATAGCCCCAATGTAGTTGTGACCTAACTCGGAACTTAAAATGACACAATAATTAATTCATAAAAAAAAGTGTCATATCAAAACTATATGCGAATGAAAGGGGGGGGGGCTAACTTTGTTGATCAACGACCACTTAATATTTCTAATTCTTTTAATTCCTATTGTCTCCATTCACTTATATCGAGCTGTCTGGTACTCAGAAAAATTTTTAGGACAGTTTGATATAGCTGATCTATCTCTATCTTGAGTCAAAGTCCTCAACATAAAATTTACTTGGTCAATTAATTGTATATTCAATACATTTATTATTTTGTAAATTTGTATAAAATAAATATTTAATTTATATCGTTAAATTTATTTTAGGGAAAAAAAATTTAAAGTCGAATGCAAGTCATTCACAACTATCATTATATTTGAAATCGGGTAAATTTTGTTCGTCGTAAACCCACTTTATGAACTTAACAGATGGTCTATATTTTATAAATGTTTCTAATTAATGAAAATATCAGAGTAACTTCATCTTTCTGTTTCAGACTACGCAATATAGTTTTAAAACTAGGAAAACTTCTTACCAATAATTAAAAGCCTATTTATGTTGTGATTTTTGCACACCAAGAAATGCTCACTTTCTATTTTTTAAAACGATTTCAGAGTAGAATTCCAAATAACCAATCAAATTCGAACTCCAAACTCTAATAAAAATTTGAAATTAAAATCGATAATGAAAATTGGAATTTAGATTTAGGATCACATTGTTTTAGCTTTGTTATTTGTTTTTAGAATTCAGTGAATAAAAACTAAACCATACTTAGGAAAGATTTTAAAAAACGCCTTATATACCATAGATATTTAAGTATACATCGAGGTTTTCGTAACAAAATTGGATAAAAACTTGTGGGTCGCGTTATATTAGAGTCACTAGATATAAAATTGTAAGTTTTATGTACCGAAATAGTTTATGTCCTTCGCGTTATATTCACGTTTTGAACTTTTCGTCCATTTCTGATATAAATTTCTATCTCTCGCGTTATACCCGAGTATCTACGGTACCATCCTAAGCAAATCTCTTGAATGATGTCTTACCTGAAATGCACCTTCAAAAATTTCAGAATATTGAAGAAAAAAAAATTTTAAGAGAAAGGAAAAATACAATGGTTTAGGGACCTAAAAATCTGTATCAATATTTTTGTAAAGAGTAATAGAAAATCAAATTATTTCGAAAATTTTAAATTTCTTATCTGCTAACCATGCGTTTAAATATAGCTAACCCAAAATAGTTTCATTAAAACAATTTCTAAATAATTTGAATTTTTGAAGCAGGATTAATTAGCTAGTTAATTATAAATTGATATTTATTATAATTAATTTTTTTATTTCATTCGTTTGGGGGTCCTTCAAAAATTTGGGGTCCTATTAGAAAACGTGCAACTCCTTAATTCAGATGCTAAATTAAAGTTTAATAAGAAATAAGAATAAACATAAATGGTGAAAAGTATAAAAGATTTTACTGATAAATGCTAATGAATTAAATCGTTAAGAGCCTGTAAAAAGTCAGACTTGGTAACAATTAAATCACAATTCTTATCAACTTTGTTACTTTCAATCAATTCAATCGTCCGTTTAATAGAGTTCATTATGGCATTTGAAACAAGACCATAAATTCGAGCTCCAGTCCAAACGTCGTTAGAGAAACAATTTACAATTTCTTGCATATCCAAATTTTTTTCTATATTTAATTTGTATGTTTGCGACTTCAAAATTTCAAGTTGACTTGTTTTATTCATTCCACCAACGATATGGAAAATTCTGTCAAACCTCCCGTTACGTAACAATGCCGGATCAATTAAATCCGGTCTATTCGTTGCCCCCATAATTATGACTCGTGCATCATCGTCATTATTAATCGAATCTATTTCCACTGAAAATTGCGACACAACTCTATCCATAACACCTCCAGAATCTCCGCTAAATCCCCTTCTGGGTATTAAAGAATCCAGTTCATCACAAAACAATAAGCAAGGTGTCATTTGTCGAACACGGGCAAATAAAGCACGAACATTCTCTTCACTCTGTCCAACATACATATTTAACAGTTCCGGTCCTTTCACGGATATAAAATTCAAAGAACATTCATAAGCCACAGCTTTCGCGATCAGAGTTTTGCCAGTACCTGGCTCGCCATAAAGTAATATACCGTATTTCCTGGGTTTAAAACCAGGAACAAATTTATGTTGACTTGTAGTAAGTTGAACTATTGTCAGTATTTCTTCAATTACCTAAATTAGTAGAATTTATTTTGTTAATAATCAAAAAAAATGAAAACTGAAATAAAAATATTTCACTAAAAACGTTTTTTAATCAAAAACACCAGTTGCGGATATATCAACAATTGAACCACAAAACTAGAGTTATAAAAAAATAAAAACATCATAACTTTCATGTGAGTTCATGAAATAAAAAGTTATTCAATCGTTCGTAAAAATATAATTTATTTATTCTCATTCTGATAAAAGATCAAAAATTAAAGACTATCAGCTATCGGCATTTGGTGTTTATAACATCCATAAATACATTATACAAAGAACAAATATTTTTGAAATTTTTTAAATATAAAATATTAATATTTTCATAAAGACAGATTTCATTTATCATACATTTCATTCACATTACCGTACTAAATTTATTATTTTTCAATTTATAAAACATTTAAATATACATTTAAATATATATATTTAAAATATTTAAATATATACACATTTAAAATGTTAATTTGAAAAATATTATTTTAAAAATATTTTATATGATTAATCTTTAAAAGTTATTATTTAATTTTAAAATTTACACTTATAAAGAGAAAACAGAAAATCTGTATTGCGTAGAATAACATTTTTGATCTGTGATCAGAATGAAAATAAAAGAAGTATAATAAAAAAGATTAAATGTGACAAAAAATTAAATATTTTTACTGATAAAACAATAAGAGGGAAAAGGTATTATATTTATAAATATTGCTTAGCAGGCTTCCATATGAAAGAATGTTTCAAGTATATCACATCAATTAACATTGACAGATTAACCATAAATTGCAGTGACAAGTTTTATAAAATATGTTTAAAATATTTTTAACAATATTGAAAAAAAATCATCTATTTATTGCATATATTTAACCAGAAACAATATAAAACTAACTCCGATGAAAATGTTTTACGTATAAACTAACGATATAAAATAGGTTCATGGTCAGTGGAAATCAAATTATGTCGCGTTATGAAATTTTTGCCTTAAGTAAATGCAAATATAGAGTGCATTATTTTTTATAAGATGTAAAATGTTCGAATTATTAGGCTTTTACAAAGTTTTACTGTATTTTATAAAAGAAGAAACATTTATATATGTGCTCAAAAAAAAAAAAAAAAAAAAATTTGCCACAGTAATAGACCATCGATCGTTTTATTTTCGAAATTTAAATACACAACTCTGGATTGCATTTTGAAATTAGTTAAATTAAAGAAAAAATTAAAATTTTTGTGCTGAATAAAAATAATTTCAAGTATAAGATGCGAATCTTAAAATTGGAATGAATGCTAAACAAATTCAACGAGTATTCAATATCCAAATATAAATAAATTATTATTATTATTATTATTATTATTATTATTATTATTATTATTATTATTATTATTATTATTATTATTATTATTAATTATTATTATTAACATCACCATTAGGACTGAAGAGATTAAATATATATTTAATTATTTTAAATGCTTAAACTTTATCTTGAAGTTAATAATTTAATTAACTGAATGAAACTCCTTTTCCTGTATGTTCCTGAAACAAAGCGTGAGTCCAACGAATGGAAATTCCTAGGAGAAATGAATTTCAGGAAAATGAAATCTGGATCGAAGGGACAAAATTTCGCTGAGAAATTTCTGTGAATTAATTCCGCATCCTAAAACAATTTCTAAGATACATGCAATAGTAATCGTCGAAAGACACGTTATCTCTTCCTATGTCTCCCTTAAAAAAGCTTCATGATTTAAAAAAGTGCGAAAGCAATAGCATCGATTGGGAAAATTGATTTATTCTCTTAGAACATCTTTTCTATAACCCCAATTCTTGCGCCCAGCAACTTTCATCTATACAGGCATATGAAGAAACATTTGTGAAGTAACATCTACCAAAATGCAACAGAATTGAAACATGACGTGGAACTTTTTTTGAATAAGCAAAGGTCATTTTTCTTCAAAAATGTCTTTTTGGTACTCTTGCATTACTGGAAGAATTATGTGAACTAAAAATTATGATTTTTTGTAAAGGGCCACTTGGATAATTTAAAAAAACTAATTAAATCAATGAACTATATTATATCTCGGATCCCGATTTAAATTAACCGTAAGACAAAACGTCATGCCAGCTTACCAAAAGGTAACACTTTTTCAATTTTATTTCCCTGTATAATATCTGGCAAATTAACGGACTGTGAAGTTGAATAAAACAAGGGTGAACCACTGGCGCGCAGAGCTGTTAGGCTGACTGCGTGGAAAATAATTTCCTCCCGCTCCCGTCCTTTCTTTAAAAAAAAATTTCTATAATTCAAAATAAAAAATAACATTTTAATAAAAAAATTAAACTAAATATAGAATAACACACATATCACATGCAATAGTTTATGAATTCAATAGTTTACTGCTCACAAAAACGAGACTTTTTTTGCATTGTTCAAAGCAAATTGTGAAATTAAGTCATGTATATATATATAAATTATCTAGGATTTCATGTTCAATTGAAATTGTTGATAAATTACTCAGACGTTCCTGGAGCATAGTTGATTTTATCTTTATTTTGAAAACGATTTTTCAACTGTTACTACTGAGATTGGTAATATTTATAAAATTGACAAAATAATCGTAATTTTTTTTAAAAAAATGAAATTTTTGTTTTGCAAATGGTTTTTATTTTACGCACGCGTTGCACATCCGCTTGGAGTTCCCTTACAGTGAACTTTCTATAAACAGTAACTCAGTAGACAGGGTTGGTGAGGACTATATGTGATTGGTCGTCGTAGCATTAAATATGTAGTAAATTATTAAAACTAAATTTTAAATAGTTTCATTTTTCTGAATCATTCCAAATTCATATGAAATTCTTGGAAAAAATTATATATTTTTGTTTATGCATAAATTTACTTTACATTTGTTTGCCCTTTACAACGCTTCCGAATTTCCTGAATAACTAGCTAATGATGCACTCCATCTAATCTTATATTTTTAGAAATAAAAACAGTTGTTGGATACTTTCTCTTCTGTTTTTCATATAATTCATGATTAGATGATGATATGCTACACCAGGGAAGAGGAACCTTTTCATTTCCATAGGCCACATTGAAATTTGTCGCCTCCAAATGGGGCCGCAGTCAAAAAGTACGATATATACAGTTTAGTAGTTACAAGTATTTTTATTTGTAAATCCTCAAAATTCAAGGTTTTTTATATAAATTAAGATTTATTTCGATAAACCTCCTGAGGCCGCCCCTTCCCTAACCCTTTGTTACATTAACAGAAGACAGTACGAGGTTATATTTCAAAATAGCAATATACTAACTATGCTACACCGGATCATAGCTAGAAAAATATATTTGTCGCAAATATAAATGTGGAAAAAAGCACGCCTTGAATTTGCAGTGTTCGGCGTTAAGAGGTTAAGCGATTTATATTCCAACTCATATTAAATCAATTTTTCCTCAAATATTTCATTTAAAACTTATTTTAATAAAATCTTATTGATTTGAATTTTTCCCTAGTAGTCATGGCAACTGTAATAAAATTTGGGAAATCATATTTCATATGTTGAAAATGATATAGTTTTGTTGAAAATTTTTCGTCTTGAAGATTTTATGTTTAATTTAAAGGTTATTTTAAATAAGGCGTTTTATTGATTTAAAATGACGACAAAATGGTTTTGATACTGAATCAAGCATTGTTACAGTAGGAATATCGTAAGTTCAGTTTTCGGTTTTTAGTTAGAAGTGAAGGGATGAAAGGGAGGGGTAAAGAATGGGACAAGGGTAGCAAGTGGAACATGATACAAAATTATGAAATTTTTGTGTACGTATATATATGGAAGGCGCCTAACCAATTTAAACATGCAAGAACAAAGCGTGTTCTGCGATGAACTTTCAAGTGTTCCTTGAAAAAAATCAATTCGAATAAAAATTGTTTGAAAATAAAAATCAATTCAATGTAAAATTTAAACGTACCGCTCGGTTTTGTAAGAATAAAAATATCTTTCGGGTTAGAATTACTTCTTGGAAACATAAAATATTAATGTAGTTATCAAAATTCTGCTTAAACCGATTGTAGATTAGTTGTAGATTCCACAAAGCCTGGCGTCGTTACGGATGTCTGGTGCATGCGTGTTACTCTACTCTTTCGATTATGATGTATTGTAGATGTTCCTCCTAAAAATAAATCCGAGTTCAGTGTTCCCCGACTTCAAAAAAATTGAGAACCAAGGGCTTATGACATTCAAGCGCTCCGCAAATCAGTACTAGAAAGTAACCAATTTAAAATTGGGTTTGATAATACACATATTCGAGGATTTATAAGCCTCGTTCATTGGTTCTAATAAATACACCGAATTACGAAGGGATAAATCTTTTAGCCACTCTTTGAAATGGGGATAATCAATGATTTCTAGACATTTACCTGCTTCTGGCCACCAATATCTCTCCAAGTAACCGCTTCAATATTCAATCCGGCCTCATCAGAGCCACTGGAAACGCAGGATTTGAACGCACCAATCAGATCTCTCTCCGACAACGAATCACCAACACCAATCGATTTGAGAACATTAATCAATTCTCCAACCGACGACTTTTTCGACAGTTTCATAATCTCATTTAAAACGTTTTCATTCGGTCGAAGAAAATCCCGAATAATTTCCAATCGATCTCGATCATTAACAAATCCAACGACATGCCTCACTAGAATTCGCTGATCGATTTCTATTGGAACAGTTTCGGTCGTTGAAAGAAAAACAATGAAATCCTTTTGCTGTAACGATGACAACCGATCAAGAACCGAAGAGAAAATGTTCACAGATCTCGGATCGAATTTCCCGCTATTTCCTGGATATTCACTGTTGGTAAAGAATTTATCGAAATCTTGAAAATGCAATGAGATATAATTTCCAGTATTTATCATTGAAATGAAGCGATCAAATTTTTTAGCCATAGCCGATGGGGATTGACTGAAAACGTCGCAGAATTTAACGACAACATTATGATATCCAATTAATTGCGATAGGCTTTCAATTAAATATCCTTTCCCAGATAATTTTGGTCCATTTACGTGAACGAATGGAATCCTAATCCAATCAAATTGGAATTGAAATGAACTAATTTTTAGAATTGGAATTATTTTACTTTGAAATTCTTCCATTTCATTTGAAAGACGATTAAAACTTGCATCAATATCAAATGATTTATCGTAAATTAACGATTTACTGTTATAAATCATTTTGGATTTTTCGGGATCGAAATAAAATATATTCTCATTTGCGTTTGGTTGAATTGATGTAATTTTTACAAAAAAATGGCTAATTAAACTGGATTCTAAATTTAGATTGATAAGAAGATTTGTTGAGTCATAAAAATTTATCGGAATCTTCACATAATCATTGACAGAGAAGTATTCTTTGGATGAATTGAAAAAAGTGTATATACTGTTAGAAAAATCATAATTTTCTTGAATAAATGGAAACCAAACTGGATTTAGTATAATTTCGTTAATATTAGAAAGTTGTTCAATAGTTCTTAGATCTTTGATTTCAATAATGAATTGTAAATTACATTTTATTACTGAGTCAAAAATTTTGTTCAAAATATTTTCAGAAAATTCAAAAGTTTCACCGTGTTTAATAATACATCTAATATTTTTGGAGGTACTACCAAATCTAACTTCAACTTTTCCAAAAGATGATTGAACTGGTTCAGGAATAACAATTGTATTATATGTCAATTTGTTGAGAGATTTAAAAATATTGTTAACTTTGAATTCATACTATAAATTAGAAAATAGTAAATATGTATTATTAGAAAACATTAAAAATAATTTAATATATAGATAAATTTAAATTCAAATAAAATTAAATATATTTAAAATAAATTAGAAAAGCTTTAAAATAACATTTGAAAAGTTTAATGAAATTCAGAATCAAATAAGAAAAAATTATAAGAAACTTTTAAATTTTACGAAATAATTTATTTCAAATTTGACATATTAAAACAATATTAAAACACTTTTGAGAAATATCATTAAAACACATAAATATTCATCGGCAAAGATTTCTATTTAAAATATAAGAGAAAATGACATCAAAATAAACATTATGAAAGTTAATTTTAAAATGTTGAATTGAACTACAAAGCATGCAAAATAATAATAATAATAATAATAATAATAATAATAATAATAATAATAATAATAATAATAATAATAATAATAATAATAATAATAATAATAATAATAATAATAATAATAATAATAATAATAATAATAATAATAATACAGTTACCACTCTCTTATCCGCCAAAAATGGGACTATGAAGAAAGATGGTGGTTTCTGGAAAATAGCAACTTTTAGAGTAAAATATAATAAAATTTATTAAAATATGTAGTTAAACATTCATTTCTTTATAATCCAATTATCCAAAGTCATATTTAATACAAAAATAGCAAAAATTATAACCAAAAATAATTAATAAAATATTGTTAAACCAAATTACGCTTATTTACCATTATTTTTGCTAAAATAAATTGGTGGATTCACGAAAATAGCAGATAAGAGAGTAATTACTGTAATAATAATAACTCGAAAATAGTTGAGTATTTAATTATCGACTATAGTTTACATATCTTTGAAATTGACTATTAAATTAATTTACTGTTATTTCCTAACGACCTGAGGACTTTAAACGTCTACGGCTTGATGAGATCTCGTTGTCACTTTGAGAAAAGGACCTGTGAACCTCAAGGTGTGAAAAATGGCTAATCATGTCACAGATAGCGCAAAGAAGAGTTTTTTGTACTTGAAGGAATTGGTGGATAAACTATAGGAAGACAATTGAGAGATTGACATGTAATGCAGCCTAATGTGACAATTTCATGTATTTTGTGACGATAGGTACTGTTTACTTAAGAGGATTATGTGCATGCGTGGAAGAACTGATTATATTTTATAAAAGAAATGAAAATAGAGGTATTGGAAAACGTAACGCATGACAATCTAATTAAAATTTATGTTAAAGAATATATTAGCGCAAATATCGTTTTATAGTAAATAGTATAAACTGAATAAAGAAGGAATTTTGATGAAAACATTTAACTGATGAAAGATGTGAAATGAGAAAAAAAATTCTTATAAATAAATTGTCCATTGAATGTTAAAAAATCTTTGAAATTAAAAAAATTGAAATTTTTAGAATTCTGATAGTCCTCGAGAAATTTAAATTCCAAATCTCCATTATCTGCTAATCTTTACAAAGTCATAAAACTTTCTTAAGAAGACTTTAAAATTTATCAGGATCAAATTTCTTTATAATTAATTTCTTTGGGAGACCACTGATATTTAATTTGGCGTGACCTCATTTTCTACTCGAATGACCATCACATTAAAATTTTATTATTGTATTTATAATAAACTTAAACCTCTTTTTAATTAAATCGGATACAACAAAGATTTGCTTAATTATGACTTAAATTCTTGGTTTTATTTCTCCTAACATCTCAAATTTATGTACGCATGAAGTTGATCGTTTTTGGATCTGCTAATTTTGAAGGCAATCCTATTACATGACAAACAAATTCGCTGTCCAAAATTCTCTGTTGAATGTTTCGTTGCATGATTTTAGGTAATTTTATTGAGAGATTGCTAAAATTAGTCGTAATACTCAACTTAAATCGTTCAAATTTACACATATCAACGATTTAACGGTGGTCACACAACCAAAAACAGTGACATTGGTTTGAAATATCCGATTGTAAATCATTCTTGCACCGAACATTCCTTTGGGAACTTCACAAATATGATTTTCACAAGTTCATCGCATTGGAAGATATGCCGAACAAAGTTAGTATACCAATGGCATAGACTATTAGTGAGTTCCAATTGTAACTATAGAATAGAATCATGAATTCATTTCAATTTTGCAGTTTCTTTTTATATTTTGGCTATTAGATTTTGTGATTTTCTTTGATTGGTAAAAATTAATATTGTGAAAGATTTCTCGCATTAAATAAGCTGAATTAATTAGGAAAAATTGCATTTAATTTACTAATTTATATATAATTGTATATACGTTCTGAGGTGTATATCATTTACTTACCTGTATCAAATTCAAGACTTCTAGTTCGCACTCATTGTCCGAGTATTAAACTAAATCAAAAAATTATTAGTCCACACTTTCGATTAATTGTCTAACGCAGACTGTAGAACATTACAATGTGTAGGCAATATTGCCGCCACCATTTAACAGACAGATCCAACGTTACGTCCTTTATTTCGGCATCAGTTTACGAGTTTCATAATTGATTGATCAGTCTTTGAGCTGTATTCAAGTAAACCTTTATAACATGTTCCCATAAATTAAAATTTTGGTTGGTGTTTTAGTTGCAAGTGAATGAAGTATGATAAAAATACAATAAAACAAAACAAAATTCATTGAGGTTAAAGATGAATTTATTTTGATTAGTTTTGCAAACACTTCATTAATTATTTACATTTTGTTGCTTCAATAGGTTTGCTATCTATATCTTGGTTTTAATGTAATTCTCATTAAATATTTTTATTTAAAAAAATTTAATGAACAACAATAAGCGTTTGCTATAAGGAACAAATTACAGTCAGAACCCTAAAGGTGCAAGGTTTCACAATTTACTTGGGAATGACTATCACTGTTTTATGTCCAACTTTTTTTGTGTACTTTTCATACAACTCTTGCCAGTGACCCAAAAAGAATACCTTTTTAGATTCTAACACTGTAAACGAAAAAAGAACTCAAGTAAAACATTTGATCTATTTGACATATATCATGAAAGCAATGAAATCTATCCAATATAAATTAATTTCACATTCATTTAAAAGATATTGTTACTTCACTTTAATTTTTATTCGTTAACAAATCAAATATTATATAACAACCAATTTGAAAAAAGTTTAAAAATTTAATAATTTGACATCCTCCTCAATTATTTATTTTTAATATTTATTTATAACTTTATCTATTAAAAAAAATTTAAAGTGTTTCCGAAATGTATCATTTACAAAGTGTTATATAATAAACAAAATAAATTATATTATACCTTAATAAATTTTTGGAAACTTAAATAACATCAAGGTTATTTTTGTTTAAAATGATAATTTAAATTATTTTATTTACCGAATACATTTTAAATAAAGAAACTATGAAAACGCTGTTAAAAGGAGGATACATTGTAAATAGTGACAGAAAATTTCAATCTGACGTGTTAATTGAAAATAATATAATCAAGTTTGATTAATACAATTTCAAAAATACATAAATATATATTTGTAGACAAATTGGACAAAACATTGTTGTAAGTGGTGACACCAAAGTAATTGATGTATCGAACAAACTTGTTATTCCTGGCGGAATAGATTCAAGCACTAATTTCAATTTATCCCAGAGCCACAGGGATATCCTTCACAATGAATCTATGGCTGCATTAGCCGGTGGCACAACGACTATTAGTAGGTGTTTATGATAAATATAATTATATTTTTATTGAAAAGTTTGAAAATATTATGTTTTAAAATTGGTTTGTTAAACTCTTATTCTAAATTTGATTAATACAAATATTTCCAAATGAAATTATTGATAATCTCTTTAACAATCCACAGTTTACTGAGGATATGACCATTTATTAAGAAGATACCCCAAATTCTATACAGTATTTCGACAGGTTATGAACTAATATCTCTGCATTGACAATGCAAAATTAATATAACAAGCAAGAGATTTTCGTTAATATTACATTGAAATTAATGCAAAAATAATTATTTGCAATCAATTATAAAAAATATCAAATGAAATCAAAAGTTGCCAGATTTGAAAAATTGTTATCCAGATAAAACTAGAAGAAAAAATTCACAAAATTTTGCAATTACAACAAAAAAAATCATACTGATATATAGCAGAAAATCATCACCCCCCCACCCATCAAAAAACAAATATTTTCTAACAAATAATAGAAATGATTGAACTCACATCTATAAAAGTATACATTTGATAACCTGATTTCAGCATATCCCCGTTAATCTGTAAAATATGGGACTGAGAATTTTAAAACAAAGATACTCAACGTAAATTCAAAAAATCAAAAGTCAAAAACCAAAAATTATAAATAATATTTTATTTTTTTGTTAGAAAATCAGTTTTTTTTGTTTGCTTACTTGATTCCAGATGTTTTTTTACTTGTAAATTCTTTCCACCTAGTCAAAACCAATTTATAAAAAGGTCGTTATTTCTTGCTGTTAGTCCAAATAATTTATTCCTATTTCAAGCGTCAATTTTTCCTGTCCATGTTTTATTTTGCTCTTCCGTTTTTTCATATTTTTCCTAGGTATTGCTTACATTACTGCCATTGTCTGTTTTAGATTTCCTACGGAATAAGACAACAATTTTATCACTAGTCATAATGCCATCTTGCCATTTATATGAGTCATTATGATTTATCCAATCCTCAACCCTTTTATTATTAACAATTTTTTTCAAATTTTTTCAAAATTTTCTTTTTCTCTCAATTTGAATAAAAACAGCCAAGACAAAAAACTTCTAAATGTTTTATTTAAAAATTAGTGATACAATTCCACTCAATTCAAAAATCAGTCGATTTTACAATTTAAACCAAAGATTTATAACAACGAATTTAAAAAAAGTTTAAAAATTTAATAATTTAATTAAACTATCATTCTTTGACAACCCCCCCCCCCCCCCCACCAATTATTTATTTTATAATATTTATTTAATTTTACCTATTGTTTTTATTACTTGCCGAATCACCATCTTTTCAGTAACTTTTAGTTTCATAAATAAGGTGCACAACCAGTTGAAAACTGAAATATTTGATGACACTGTATTTCTTAAATTTTATTTTCTGAATAAAAAATAAATTATTTAATTACTTTGACGTCAGGGGAAAATAAGACAAGAATGAAAGTTCTAAATTACAAAGTTTTCTGATGCAAGAACTTGAATTGTAGGCTAAAACAGATAGCGGAACAGACCAATCAGGAATTATGAAAGTTAGGTCAAGTATTAATCATATTGCTCTGACAATTCTGGATTATTATATTTCGGAAAACTATTTTGCAAAACTTCCAAAAGTCAAATCAAAACAATTCCAGTTTCGGCCAGTAAATAAAATATTATAGTAGCAAAAACTTATGACTCTTAATAAACGATTAAATAAAAACATCTTTATTGAAAATTTTCGAGGAATATTTTTATTTTAAATTGTAGCGTTTCGTTTGATACAGAATATTTGTTTTACAGAAATGAAAATTGTAAAAAGTCTTGGGAATAAATGAGAAATTTACTGTTAGATTTGAAATAGTCAGTAGAAAATAAATGGCATAAATAATTACAATATTACATTTCATATCTGTTTCTTTTGATGATGACATTTTTGGTGGAATATGAATAATTTTAAGGCAATAATTTCGTACAATTTTTACCTAATTGCAATATAATTATTTTTGTAGGCGTTATCACAGTTTAAAAATTTGAATTAATAATAATATTATTATGAAAAATAATAATAATAATAATAATAATAATAATAATAATAATAATAATAATAATAATAATAATAATAATAATAATAATAATAATAATAATAATAATAATAATAATAATAATAATAATAATAATAATAATAATAATAATAATAATAATAATAATAATAATAATAATAATAATAATAATAATAATAATAATAATAATAATAATAATAATAATTCATGGTACGATTTAAATATAAATTATTTTGGCTGTTACAATTCAACCGATTTCAGGGTATCTATTAATATCACAACGAGTTCATCTAAAATAAATCTATTTTAATTTATATAATTAATATTGTTTTAAGTAATTCAGTTTTCATTCAACCATTTTTTTCCAGACTATTTTAGTAAGTTCCTGCAGTCTTCCTTTCTCTTAATACTATTGTAAAACCACTTCTCAATTATTTGAGGATTATATTCATTTTATTTTAACTGAATACAATTTTAAAATATTTCAAATTTAATATGCTGAAAAGTTTGCTTCCAAAAATATTTTTTGATCCATTTCAAAACACTTTGTTCCTGAACACTGGGTTGGAAATAGCAGAAAATTACTCCAAATCTCTCTAAATTTATACCTATAGTCTCTAAAAAATGATGTAAGAAAATCACAAATTTTATTATTTTTACAAAAACAAACACGAAGTCTTCAATTACAATATTTTCAGTGAAATTATTTGAAATATTATTTTAATCAATTAAAAGTCATTGAAAGTAATTCTAAAATTATTAATTTGATTAAATTAAACTTGTGATTCTAAGAATTAAAGTGCCGTAAAACTGCATTATTTCAATTTTTCTAACTCCTGTATAAGTCGAATATAAAAATATATTCAAAAAGATTTTCACAATTTTTCAACGTATGCGCCATTATATACGATACGATTTTCTATTTATCTTCCGTGATGTTAATCCATTACTGATAACCAAATATTCAATACTAAGTGGAACTTCGAGAACTTGCAATGACCTTTCATTCAATATTCGTCATATTTGTCAAAACATTTTTAACAGTAATTTCGAACGGACATTTGTACGGCATCCGACAGTTATTATATAATTAGATTTTACATTAAATGCTAACATTTTATATTATTATTATTATTATTATTATTATTATTATTATTATTATTATTATTATTATTATTATTATTATTATTATTATTATTATTATTATTATTATTATTATTATTATTATTACTATTATTATTATTATTATTATTATTATTATTATTATTATTATTATTATTATTATTATTATTATTATTATTATTATTATTATTATTATTATATTATTATTATTATTATTATTATTATTATTATTATTATTAATTAATTAATTATTATTTCCAGTTAATCTTGTAAAAGAACCAAGTGGTGCTGAATTAGTAAATTCAATTAAAGCATTGCAGTCAGATTTAAAATCTAAAGTTTTCTGTAATTATGGATTTTGTGTGCAAATCGATTCAAATGATGACGAAAGCCCAAAATCCATGGAAACACTGGCACGACAATTTGGAATAAATTGTTTTCAAGTTTGTGAAATCTATTTTTTACAGAAATAATTAAATAATAGAGCTATAAATTTATCCATACATTTTCTTTTACTCATAAAATGCCATGAGCATTTAGCTATATGTTTAGCATTCTTGAGTCATAAGAAAAGATTACAGAAAAGGTCTGAAGCTGGCGGGATGAGAGGAGAAAAGTGCTAAATTTAAAATGTACAATATAACTTTTATCAGGGAAAAATATTATATTTTATGAGTATCAAAAAATAAAATCACATTTCATTATCTATATTCCAAATCCTTTTACAAAATGCAATACCGGAACTTGTACATAAGGCCATTGTTTTTCATAAAATTAAAAAAAATTTTCTAAGAAATTTATGTTAGAGGTTAATTCTTAAAAAATCATCAAAACATACATATTTTATATTAAAAAATCATTTAAAAACCTTAATTTGATAAACTGGTTTTATATTTCTTTTTATTCATTTATCTTCACTCTGAAATTTTAATGTGGAAATCTCGTATTTAAAAAATGATTTAATAATAAATAAATTACATTCTCAATATTCAGATGACAATAGGACATGAAATAAACGCTAACACTATTTCAATTCTTAAAAAATGTAAAGAATTGCAATGCCTAATTAAATTGCGAGTCAACGATTCTCCATACCTTAATGCAGTGGAAGAAGAATTAATAAATTCCGGTATTACCGGACCAGAAGGTTTCTTTCAATCTCGATGTATCGAGGTATGTTTTCTTATTTTTTATTAACAATATTATATTAACATATTACTTTTATTTAAACAAATATTTAAACAAGATTTTTACAAGATGCATATGAAAAATTAGAGTTGTATTTATTTTAAAATGCTATTTTTAACTGGAAATGCAGTTGATTATTATAAATAAAGTATTTGTTTTCCTGTCACCTTGAAAATGATAGTAATTTCGCATACTTATAAATAAAATATTACAATACTAAGTAAATTGATAATAAGCAAATTTTTATATTATTTAAATAATTATTTTCTCATCATTAACTCATTTACATTTATATTATTTTCTAAAATTTATTTTAGATAATTTATATAATTTGCATTTTAAGGCATTGAAAAAGACACGTTTTATTTCTACGTATAAATTTCAAATTTGTATGTTCTGGAGGATTTTTAATTTAGAAAGAAAAATTTCTGGAGATTTTCTCTAGGTCTAAAAATATATTTTATTTTAAATATATTTTAGTTCAGTGGTGGTCAACCCAAATCAATCGAAGGGCCAAATTTTCGGAAAAATACTATCACGGGCCACAATAAATTCATTTAAATAAATATAACTCCTTTTTACGATTCAAGTAAACTTAGAATCAGTTTTTTAAATTAAAAACATGCTTAATTCGAATATGAATTCTAAAAAAGACAATTATTGATTTGATGTTTAAAATTCTGTCCGGGCCACATCAAAACGCTTTGCGGGCCACCGGTTGGCCATGGCTGTTTTAGTTGTTTGTTATTACTATGCTAACAATTTGTATTCCTTATGATTTCTCTGGCACTGTATCACTTTTATCTTTGATTTTTGATCAGGCTATCATACAGAAAGAAATTAAATATAATTCTGTTTAAATCATCTAAAATAATTTTATTGTGGACAACATTATATTTTAATTTCATTGTTTTCGGAAAATCGACTTTGTTCTATCGAATTAAATGAAACTGCTTTTAACTCATTTTTTAAAAGAAAATGTTTCAAAATTATGAATTAATAAAAATTGAAGAAACTCTTAAAAAATACAAGTAACACAAAAGGGAGCTGATCTTAACAGTAAACATGAATTTATTGTCACAAACTTGACATTTCACAGATCATACTCAGAGTTCCTTCTGAGCATTCGCGTTTTCGCGCGCACAGATTTTAAACAGGGCACATTTACACTCTAAGACGAAATGTGACAAGTAATGTAAAACAAAAAAAGTACATTGTTGTGAGTAATAATTAATTTAATTTAATTTTTTAACTAAATAATTTTTATCTTAAATTTGCACTTTTAGAAAATAATTAATACAGTACAAATTTAGCAAATCTTTATGAAAATTACTCAAATAAAATACATTTTCAATAATCAGAACAAAAAGATCCAAATGTGACAACTATTGTGGAACGGAGGTAGTATATAATAATGATACAAGTATGGAAAAAGTTTTTGAAATCTTTTTTAAATTTTAATTGTTTCCATTGGAAAATTTCTACTGAATTAGTTCTTAAGTAAAATGAAATTTTTTTTTTATTATTTAATAATGCTTTTATAAAGAATATTTAAAAATACCCCACCCTTATTAAAATATCTTAAAAATAGAATCAACTTTAAATGAACGTGAACAATTAAATTTATTTTCGATTATTATAACCTTTTGATTTCAATATGTATTTGTTGAAAATTTGACAGAGAAATGGTGAAAGTGTTTTAATTAATAATAAGTAAACAATGATATAAATAGTCAATCATGCGTGAACTGTTTGATGAATTTATATTGAATTTATATTTACCAATGAAAGTCGTCATGGAGGAAAGTTGGTACATAAAACATACCTACTGAAATTCAGTAGACTTTTTCTAAAATGCTTGATTACACATGACTTGGAAAGATTTTTTATTAATGCTTTAACTCACGTTCCTATTTTTTCATCTCTCATTCGTAAAACAAACATAGAATATTTAACAAAAACTTAAAAAATATCTAGATTAATTTATTTTATCGTTTTATTTTAATTGTGTTTCATCAAAATTTTGTTTAATAAATATTTTACTTTTGTTATTTTCCAGAATGAAATGGAACAATTATATCGAATTTTAAAGTTAAACTATGTTTATCCTTGTTGTATGATCATACCGCAAATCATGAATGAAGACGTTGCAAAAATTGTCTCTAAAATGAAAATGGAAGGGCGACCAATCTTTTCTGAAACTATTCCACCCGCTTTTGCTTTATCAAGTCAGAAATATTTCTCAAATAATTGGGATGAATCAGCATCATTAATTACAGATCCACCTGTAAGAAGTGAACAAGGTAATAATAATAATAATAATAAAATTAATAATAATAATAATAATAATAATAATAATAATAATAATAATAATAATAATAATAATAATAATAATAATAATAATAATAATAATAATAATAATAATAATAATAATAATAATAATAATAATAATAATATTAATAATAAGAAATTTGTGCACTCAAATATTGATTGATAATTAGTAATTTTTGTTGCTTGCAGATGCAGCAATTATACGAAGCATTCATTGTGGAGATATCGACATGGTGGCATCAGAACATACAACAATAACGAATACAGATCGATCAATTGGGAAGAGAGATTTCAGAAACATACCTCATGGAGTTTCTGGTGTTGAGGAGAGACTATCAATGCTGTGGGATAAAGGAGTGGTAAGGAAATATTTTCTTTTAGCAGACTCTCATTTATTAATCTCGCTGTGAGGTTATATATTCGAATAACACTGATTCTATGAGTCACAGAGAATAGTCATTGAAAAATAAAATATTGGCAATTCTAAAAATTATTTATTTATTTATTAAAATTCCCAATGAAAAATCTTCAATATTATTAACTGTAATTATTATCAAATTATTATAACTACACATTATATGATTATTATTATTATTATTATTATTATTATTATTATTATTATTATTATTATTATTATTATTATTATTATTATTATTATTATTATTATTTAAAACTATAAAGTGATAATTTAAGCCTTTTGCTGCGAATAATGTATTTAATGAAAAGATTATCGACTATAAGAGGGTCCTTGTCAATAACAGTCTAATAAGAAACAATGTGACACTGTGATTTGAAAGTAAAAATTTAATTATGTGGTAAAATCAGTTATTATTATTTTTAATTTGTTTTAATTGTAAAAGTCATTTGGATCTAATGAAGGACTTTGTTAAAGTATCATTTTCGACTCATGTCAAGTATATTGAAGAAATCCACGAGAATTTTGAAAATCGTTTAAACAAATGAAGCAAATATTTTATTTAGTAAAAAACTTTTTCTATCAACTTTAAAACTAATAAGTTGAGTCTATATTTGAAATTATGCCACTTACAAGAAGACACTTTTTATACTGGCAGAAATAAAAAAAGAGAAGATTGTTTTAATTTCTACTTATAGTGAGTGTATTTTTTTCCTTTGGTTTCGAAACATAACATGGACCTTTTGTATTTGTTCTATGTATCATATGAGGTTCACCATAGTGAGCTTTTCGGAATTGGGTGATTTGGATTTTAGATGTACTCATTGCACGTTTTCAAATGTTGAAAAATATAATAACTTTTGCCATGTATGATTATAGTTGATCATATGAATGATCCTTGCGAAAAAGGTAGTGGTAATTAAAAAAATGTATGTAAAGATGAAAAATTGTAAACTTTCCATTCTCTTATGTAATAAAAAGAAATCAAATGGTATCATGTCTGTATATTTTTTATTTTGAAAATTTGAATAAATAATTTAATCATAGTCAAAAAAAGGCCAAAAATTTCTATTAGGAAATTACGGAGAAATTCAATTTGACAATAAAACACGAATAAAATTTATTATAAATTAACTACTATTATTTTGTCAGTAGTTTAAATATAATTTTATTTTTCAGAAAACCGGAATTATTAATGAATGCGAATTTGTTTCGGCTACTAGTACAAACGCTGCAAAGATCTTCAATCTTTATCCAGATCGAGGACATATTGCAGTTGGAAGTGTTGCAGATATTGTTATTTGGAATTCAGGAAAAACCAGAACCATCTCAACATCATCTCAACATTTGCAAAATGATACAAATATTTTTGAAGGAATGTCTTGCCAAGGAGTTCCGGAAATTGTAATTGTGAATGGAGTCGTCAAATTTCAGTTGAATGAGTTTGTTGGAAACGCAACCGGAGAGAAGATTGATTTAAAAATTTATTGTCAAGTTGTAAAAGATAAATTGAAGAGATATGAATGCCTGCGAGAGTTTGGAAAAATGGGAATAACTCGTGAAATCAATGATAACATTGGAGTTCCCAATGAAATTAGAACCGTAAAGAATCTAGATAAAGTGGTTCAGAAAGATAACATAACTGCTGACAATAAAATTAATCCACTGAAAATGCAAAGACCCTTAACAAGTGGTGGAAATAGAAACATGCAAGACTCAAGTTTTTCATTAAGTGGTAAGTATTTTGAAAAAGTTAAAGATGTCAAAATTATTTGTAACCCATATTTATTGGCGAATTAAAAAATTTAACGAGTCTACTACAATTCTCTCTTTTAAGGCTGTTTATTTAAAATGTTGACCGCAAAACCTTAGATAATACAATTATTCGGAATTCACGGAACATAACATTTGGGATGATTCCAAAATCTAATTGTCATTTTTCAACTAATTTTATTTATTACAACTTTACACTTTTGAAGGATATTTGGATACTATGGAGATACATATATGCCTAGTCAGCAAGACTTTTAATATATTTATATAATTAACTAGAACGACCTTTTCAGGGCTGAGTTTTGGATCAAATTTCTGAAATGGTACTAATGAAACACAAATATCCTCCAAACTAACTTATTAGAAATTGCTTCTAATATCAAAACACAATTTATTTTTACTAATCATCTTTTAACCATTTGATTCCACAGTGATCACGATCTGCGCCTTTTAATTACAAACTTCAAGTCAAACCATTTTAAAATAAAAGAATCCAAACAATCTTTTATTATAAATTTTTTCTTAGTTTTATACATAACCCATTCACCCATAATCGAAATTCAGATTGTTAGAAGAAGTCATAGTTTCACAGAAATCTTTATTCACTTTAAAAATCTAAACGGAACACACAATCGTTATACTATTTATAGTACATTGAATTGCGTAATCTACAAAAGCGAGAATTCTTAGTTTAAGTGATACTGTTGACACAGAAGACAAACATACTTACTTAATTTAGTTATACAAGCATTCCCGCATCATTCAATAGATATCAAGGTCTAGTGACCTGGTTATGTAAGTAATTCGTTGGAAATTATTATATCATCTTACACAGATCAGATTGAAATCTCTCTATATATAAAAAAGCTAAGGGTCCCCTCCATCCGAATTTTACTTTTTACCTTTTATTTTTATTTTTTTAATTTTTTTAAAATTTCTTTTAATTTGTAATTTTTTTTAAAATTATATTTTTTATATTTTTTATATTTTTTATTTTTTTTATGTATTTATTCTTTTGTACTTATTGTTCTATACTAGGGGCTCTGCCCCTGTTCGCTTCACCTCACCAACCCCGTTAGAACGTGGGGTTAATGTTAAAGTTAATATCCAGGGTTTTCTTAGACAGGAGTAAGATTCAGTTTATTAATATGTTTACAAAACTATGATAAAAGATAATAGCATAAACCGTTTCAAAGTAATATAGAACAATAAGTACAAAAGAATAAATACATAAAAAAAATAAAAAAATTAAAAAAACATAAAAATAATTAAAAAAAATAAATAAAAAATAAATAAATATAAAAATAAATAAATAAAAAAAAGGTAAAAAGTAAAATTCGCATGGAAGGGACCCTTAGCCTTTTCATATATAGGAAGATTATTTTGAAATGGTTTATGCTATTATCTTTAATCATAGTTA
>CAUHTR010007291.1:39900-99084 GCA_959609185.1 Schmidtea polychroa
GTATTAATTCTGCCCAGCTTTTTTAACTCCTTCTCTGAGTGACGCGTTAATATAGTCTCTTATAGTACGAAATTGTCTTTCAATTACACCATTAGTATTATGATGATACGGACTCGAAAATATCAACTCAATTCCTGCTGCCTTTGCTAGTTCTTTAATGCTATTTGCTTCGAAATTTTTTCCACAATCAACATGTAGTTCCTTAGGGGCTCCAAATTTCAATATCCAATTATTTAACAAAACTGCCTTTATTGTATTTTCATCTTGCTTTCTAATAGGAGTTAGAGATATGTATTTACTGTAATGATCGATTATTGCACAAATATATTTTTCTCCTCTGAAGGTTTCTCTTAATGGACCGCAAATATCCATGTATATTTTCTCCATAGGTTCTGAAGCTGGAATTACTTGGGTTTTTACTTTTGACTTTGTAGTTAAAACTTTGTTTTTCTGGCATGCTTCACATATTGAAATAGTCTCTTTTACTTCATTTAGCAAATCTTCCATATCAAAATTGTTCCTAATATATTTCATAACTTTTTCTACTCCTGCGTGGCATAATAATAAATGTGTTTCCTTAATCATTTCTCGTCTTTTTGTTTCTGGTATCCATATTTTGTTTTGATTGGTATAGATAATATTTCCTTTTAACATATATTTATTATTTTTCCTTTCTTTTTTTTGATTTTTTATATCTTGTATTTCTGCATTATCTCTTTGCCATTCATTTCCATTATTTTCGGTCATCAATGTTAACAATCTAGTTTTTAATCGCCCTGATTTGGGGTTATCATGGTCCATCAAACATTGTACACATTTGCCGCATGTATTTCTAGACAGCATATCTGCATTCGTATGCGCCGTACCTTTTCTGAACTCCATTTTTATGTCTAAACTGCTCAAGTAATTTATCCACGTTTGGAACTGTGCTGTTATCGGCTTCTTTGTCGTTAACATAAAAGGTATTGCTTTATGATCAGTGCGCAAAACAAACCGTTTACCATATAAATAATGGTTGAAATGGCGACAGAAATAATATATAGCCAAAAGCTCTTTTCGTGTTATACAATATCCTCTTTCATGGCTACTCATTGCATGGGATCCATATGCAATAACGTGTTCATGCCCCATTTCATCTCTTTGTGATAATACAGCTCCAATTGTATCAAAGCTTGCGTCTGTATCTAATATGAATTCTTTCTTGAAATCTGGAAATACGAGAATTGGCGCTGTAGTCAACGCCATTTTCATTTCTTCGAAAGCTTTCTCACATTCCTCAGTCCAGATTATTTTTTCACTATTGCTTCCACATATGCTTTCTAGCGCTCTTGATTTTGTTGCATATTCCTTAATAAATCTCCGATAATAGTTACATATACCTAAAAAGCTTCTCAAATTCTTTATACACTTAGGCCTCTGAAATGATTTAATAGCCTCAATTTTACTTTGATCTGTCCGAATCTCCTGACTGTTAATAATGTGCCCTAAAAACTTTACTTCGCTCTTTAATAACTGACATTTTTCTGGGTTGATTCTCAATTTAGCTTCCCTTATTTTCTCTAGAACTTTTCCAAACACATTGTAATGTTCTTCAATTGTTCTTGTAAAAATTAAAATATCGTCTAAATACACCATAACTCCTTCTTTCCATAGATCTTTCAATATTTTTGTCATTAATTCTTGGAATGTACCCGGTGCCACCGCAATGCCAAAAGACATTCTATTAAAACAAAATTGCCCTTCTTTAGTAGAAAATGCTGTCTTTTCTTGCGATTCTATGTCCAATTTCACCTGATAATAAGCGTTCCCAAGGTCTATAGAACTAAAGTACTTAGATCCATGTAAAGTATCTAGAATTTCTTCTACATTCGGCATAGGAAAAGCTTGTCTTTCAGTAATCTTATTAAGCTGTCTAAAATCTAAACAAAGTCTGATATCTTTTTTGTCTTTTTTCCACACGCATACTAACGGCGTATTCCAAGGTGAATTACATCTTCTTATGATATCATTATTTTCTAAATTTTTTATAGCAGCATTTATTTTCTCCTCTAAATAGATGGGTTGCCTTCTGGGTTTTATCATAATTGGCCCTTCTTTTGTGATGATTTTATGTGCAATTAAATCAGTACATCCGATATCCCAGTTATTAGCCATAAAAACACTTTTATTGTTTTTAACAATCTCTAACAGTCTTTTATTTTCGTTTAATCTTAGAATTTCTATTGCTTATTGACATCTCTCGTTATATATAATCTTTTCCCCAAATCTAGCTTCTATTTCACACACAAATTCATTATATCCTTCTTCATTTTGCTTGATGTAGTTTAATTCAATTCCAAACTCTTTCTGCAATTCCACTCCGCCTATTATATCTGGAACAATATTTTTAACTATTATAAATGTTATTTTTCTTTCCATATTACCAATTCTAACATCAATATATATTTTTCCGATTGTCTCTAATTTACTATCATTTGCACATCTTAACATCTCATCTGTTTTTATGATTTTCACATTCACTAATTTTTCCACAACTGCTTCTGCCATTACATTTACTCTAGTAAGCATTCCATTTTATAACCCTGAATTTCAAGAGTTGTACTCGGTCTACCTTGCATTTTGTCATAACTCAATTTCGGTCGTTTCCATTCATCTTTAGTGAAAATATTTTGCTCCTCTGATATTTCATTAATCCACCCAATTTTATTTCTCTCTAATTTATCTTCTGCCTTTTTAATAAATTTATAAAATTTTTCATTTACTATTTTATTATTATATTCTGCTTCTTTAATTTCATTATACTTTTCTTGATTCTTAGGATTATTATTATTATTTATTAAAGATCGATCAGCATTAAAATAACTATAACATTTAAAATTATTTAAAGGAAACTTTTTAAAATTACAAATATTATTACATAAAGGTTCTACATTATTATATATATAAGGATTATTTACATTATTAAAATTATTATGACCAATATTTACATCAATATCAAAATTACCTAGTATATTGCTCGGATCATTGCCTCCCGTGTCGAAGCATGTACTTTTGGGTGCGGAATATCCTCATATTTGTCTTCTGCATCATCTGAATACTCAAGTGGCATCGACTCATCATTAGGTTCAATTGCTGCAATTGTTCTTCCTGGATTTTTGATCTTTTGTTGATAGCTTGTGGTTCGATGGGCATAATAATTATTGTTTCTCATGTTTGAATTAGTTTGAAACTTCCTTCTTTCCAAATTTGTATAGCAGTCAATCTCCTTATGTCCACGTAAGTGACATCTCTGGCATTGAATCGTTGAACATTCTCGCCGTACGTGGCCTTCAACTCCGCATGCAAAACACGTCATTTTCTTTTTCATTTGGCATTCTCTACTTATATGACCAGTTTTCTTGCATGTCCAGCATTCCAATTGTTGGTTACTGACGTTTCGCTGCTTGAAATTATTATTTCCGTTTACCATTCCTCTTTGAGCAACATCTCTGTAGCTTCTGTAGTTTTGAACAACCGGTGAAGTCTTCACAACATTAATATGGCCCATAATTTTGTTTACCTTTTCTAATTTCTTTATTGTCGCTTTTATTTCTTCTGATGTTTTCAAATCTTTCATCTCGATCTCTTACACAGTTTGTAAGCAGGCATTTTTCTATTTCTTCTTCATCCCATTTGTGCGCTATTAATTTCTTTGTCATCTTTTTGATTTTCTCTATAAAAGTTTCGGCTGAATCTGATCCTTGTTAATAACTCAAAGCTTCTTTTAGATCATCCATTAATGATGTCGGTTTTGAAAATGCATATCGAAGTTTCTCTTCCATAGTTTTTCCTTCGGCTGCTTCATAATCTTCCATTAGCGATCTGTCAAGTAATGTTGTAGTTAATATTACTTGCATCCTAATTGTTGTTTTTGTCGCGCCAAAAAACCTTTGACAATCCTTGATAAAACTTTCTAAATCATCGCCTTTGTGAAATTTCTCAGGTAATAGTCTGCTTATCAATAAATCCGTGGTCGTGGTCGCCATGTTAGACGCAATTAAATTCAAGTCTTCTTCAAGCATTTATTTTTATAACAACTTCAAAATTGTGCCGTTTACTAGAATATTTAAACACCGAGGCGTGATAATTATTAATATTAATGTAATTACTGGTCATACATTTAATTGATTTAATTTAATATAATTTAATATAATATGATATAATTTAATATAGAATTTAAATATACAAATTTAACAGAAATAATTATTTCTACTAACTGATCTCACTTCTACCATTTAACCATAATAATTTTATATAGAGATTTACTAACTCCTTACAATAGTTATGTAAACATATTAATAAACTGAATCTTACTCCTGTCCAAGAATATCCTGGATATTAACTTTAACATTAACCCCACGTTCTAACGGAGTTGGTGAAGCGAAGCGAACAGGGGCAGAGCCCCTAGTATTATTAAAATCATTGAGCTTTTTCTTCACCTTCGATCTGTCTTCAATTAAAATTTCATTTATCTTGATTTTGTTTTTGAGTGTAAATCTGTGTTTTATATTTAACGCAAATCTTCATCACTCCGTAATTTTAACACTTGAAAAAGGCAGCGATGAATATTTGTTTTGGATAAAAAGGATTGATTTAAAGTCGAAAGCTAACTATAGATAAATGAATTCAATGTTATCGTTTTTTTACACCCAAAAACAATTATCAGTAGAAGTTTAGATTATTATAGTTTTAAAAATAATATATATCATATTTATTTTCTTGAATCAAATTTGAACAAATAAAATAATAAAAATAATTTCTAAAACCAAAGAAAATGAATATGTAGTTCATGTCAAAGATAACTAGACTTGATGGGTACTCGAACAAAAATGATATTTCTTTTCTATATCTATTATGATTTTTTGTTTTATTAATTATAAAATTGTTACAATTTAATTTAAGTAAAATAAGATTTACATACCTATTTTAAACCTTTATTTGTTTTAATTACTGATTGACTCGTTATTCTATTAAACTTAATTATACCTCACTTTTCAAAAAGGTTCGTCATCGCCTCATTTTATCTTGTTTTAATAATCTCATTTTGGGAAATAAATATTCAGGATCACAAATCGACGACGAGAAACCAATTCGAAGTACAATAAGAACCAATCATCCCCCAGGCGGGAAATCAAATCTGATATTTTGATATAAAAGTTAAACAATTTATTTGGCGGACTTTTAATTTAACATTGAATTCAATAATTTTAGATTTGATGTTGTTTAAATAATTGATTTCATTTCATTTTTCTATGGATATTTTTGTTTATTAGAATGTTTTTCTAATTAATTATTTATGTTGGCTTTGAATAAAATTTTATTAATTTCTGTTTATAAAATATTTATAAGTTTGTACAAATTCTAGAGTAGTAATAAATTGACTTACACTATTTATCTACATACCCATTGCCACTGCAATACAATTGTTTCAGCGTCCAAGAAGTTTCTTAATTACAGATGGAAAAAAATTCCTTTAAGTATAGTCAATAATCTTTTCATTAGCCTTGAATTTTTTCCTTCCTAAAAATTCAAAAAATGTACCGAAGAGATGGTACCAAATTAGGACTCTATGGGGGACTTCTTGCTTGAGTTTATGCAAAGTTTACATAGTCTGAGAACAATCATTGTTTTAAAGGAAACAAACTGAATTCTAGGTAAGAATCCTCTTAGAACCAATTTCTGGCTTCACAGTATTTTAAAAATCCCAACATAGTACTTATTAGTGATAGTTTATTGTTTGTGAGAAAATTGGTGTTTAAAAATTACTTTTGAAACCCACAAGAAAGTGACAATAACATTCTCAAATGAAAATATAATTTTAGAATGTAGTAGTTGAGGTAAGCTTGAATGTAGCCATTGCATACCTCGTTTTGATTCTGGAATAAAGTATTAAACTCATGTTTTATCACAGGTTACTATAGTTTCCAACCTTTTTATAATGCTTCCAAGGTTTTGTGATTGGGCCCAATCTTCATTCTTTTTGTTGAAACATAAAAAAATGGAGAACTCACCTGGCACACACATTGCAAATTTTAAAACGAACTACACCATTTCCATATTCAATCTGCTGGAAGTAGACAAATGTGTAAACTGCAAGATAAATGTACATACAGAATCAGAATACCAATGGAAATAATCCCGGTTTTGTCTACAGCTTTCAAAATTACAAATGTGAACACAATTTAATTATATTATCCGTTGCTGTATTTTCTATTTAACCAAAAAATATGTCATGTGAATATAATTCTCCAATCGACACTTATTGCTGCATCAATGTCAGTCAATTTCTATTTATTAATTGAGGTTCCCAGCCAGTACCGGCTTTAGGTATAGGCGATGAGCGGCTGCTAGAGCGGTATTATTTTAAGGGGCGACAAAAATATGAAAATTTAAAAATATTTTTATGTTATGAAAATTATTTGTTGTGTTTCGTGCTACTAATATCACTTTTTATATAACACAAATAATATATAGCAATTACTATGTAGCACCACATTGTCTAAGGCCGACACTGGGTTCACTCCTGTGATAACAGATTACCCAAGCTGATTACCCGCCTAAAGCGGTATTATTTCAATATTGTCCAAAGCCGGCACTGTTTCCAGCCTTTAGTGATATATCCCTTTTACAACTTTTATCCGACCATCTTTAGATAATTTCCATTAATCATACATACTAAATTGAAAGACTGTTATCTCCAAATTCATTTTTAAGTCTCGCATAAGTTTGAGAAGAATTACATTTTCGTTGATTACAAGTATCATGATAATTCTCAGTACAACACTTTTGTTAACCTTCAATTCCAATATGTTGATTATAACTAAGGCATCCAATCCCGGAATTTATTTGGTACCGAAATCCCGGGATTAAAATTGTCAGAATACCGGGATTCGGTACCAATTTTTTATTCATTTTATTTGCATAATGCGTAGCCAATTCGTTTCATCATCTGAGTTATTTATTACATTATTCTTCTTTTGCTCAGTTGCCGTATAATACATAACACGTGCACTAGAAAATCAACTACTTTCAGACCATAGGTCATGAAGTATGGCCGAATGATTCAGCAAAAATACAAGCTTGAATTACTTAGCTTGAAGTCTCGGAAAAAATTCACCATCAGCTTTGACGAATGAATTTCATTCAAGAACCGTTGATATTTGAAGCTAAATGTGCACATTCAAAATAAATTTTGGAATTTAGGACTGGTTTGATTGTGTGGATCTTTGCTGACAGAAAGCTGCATCAAACTTAAGGAAGAAAAGCTGGATTCTTCTTTCTATGCTGGAAAGTTTCCATAAAGTTAAAAACCGCATTTTAAAATCGTTGATTGATCTTGGTTCAAGTATTTCATTTGAAGAAGAAGAACTGAACATTATTCAAAACTTGGTAACAACACTTGAACCAGTAAAGTTAGCTGTGGAAGCACTTTGTCGTCGTGACGCAACACTGTTGTCAGCTGACACAGCGATTTCATTCATGATAAATAATTTGGGCAGCGTGACTTAGCCGTTGGGCTGAAGGAAACACTTTCATGTCGATTGAATCAACGGCGAACGAAAGTTTCAAGTTTGCTTCAATATCTGCACAAATGCAATAAAAATTATGCTGAATTGGAATTGGATCCTCTCCTAAATTTTGAACGTCTAAACAAAGCGAAGACTGTTTCTATGGTTACTGGCCTGACAAAGCAATTTGATCGCAGTGAGGCAGCTGAAGGAGAAGTCGAATCGCAGTTGTCTATGCAAGAGAAGCTCGCCAGAACCATCGACAAGGAAATAAATTCCAAAATAATTTCCCAATCACGAACAGCAAAATATGTAACAAACATTGTGAAAAAAGAATTGGCCATTTTTGAAGTCGAAGGTAAACGTGGAGCTAACCTTGAGAGCTATTACGAAAATTTGAATTCAATACCACCTACAAGCGTGAAACCAGAACAAGTGTTTTCAGGATACAGAAAAACGGTGACTAAAATCAGATCATCTTTAAGTGATGAGAGCACAGACATTTTGAACTTATTAAGAGGTTATTTCAAGACGGATGAATAGATAAACAAAAAAGACTGTCAATTTGAGTTCCTCTGTTTGTACCTAATTTCATTTATTTTTGTTTTCAACTGTGTTTTAATAATGGATTAAAAAATGTGTGGTTTTTTAAATTTTGGGTAAAATGGTCCGGTATTGGATGCCTTAATTATTACTAACAAAGATGACAGAAAGAAAACTAGCACCACTATAGATAAGCTCAAACATTTATTTATTTTTCCAAAAAGTTACAATGACTTCACACTGTGCAAGAATAGAACATGATAATTCCCATTTATATTTGAACGTTTTTGTAAGAAAAAAGATAAATGTTGCCTTCAAATCCGATATAAAGTGTTTATTTCTTGGTAGCTGCATTAATTAAATTTTAAAAAATTAAATGATTAATTTAAGCCTTTTGCTGGAAATAATATATTTAATACAAATAAAAAATTTTCGACTAAACGATATTAATATTTACAGAAAAGGCTTAAATTATCATTTAATTGTTATATATATATATATATATATATATATATATATATATATATATATATATATATATATATATATATATATATATATATATAAAGGAAATAGTTGTACTATTTTTAATGCTCATAATACAAGAATGACCCAATGCACCAATATATAATTAAATTGCTTAAAACTATCGTAGCTACGTCATATATAATGTTTTTTTGATTATTTTTTTTGTAATATGTGTGTAAAACCTTAGTTGAGGCAAATCTAGTTGCTTGACATAGTTAGTTGGTGTAAAAACTTATTATATCACTTATTACAAAGACTGGGGTCCTTTTTACCCCAATGCACAGACAGAAGGTTAAAAGAAGATTAATCCTCTAACTCAAGAGAGTACAATAAAACAACTGAAAAACCTTTTGACGATTTATCAAAATTCATCAACTCTATATAAATTAAAAGACACCTGGTAGCACTTTCTATTGTATTTGGGATAAGAATAAGTTCAGCACTCATAAAATGATACTTTTTGAATTTTATTGTCTAAATATTTTACTATTATAACTAATATAAATTTCAAATAATTAATTAATTAAAATTAAGACATTTTATTAAAATGTAAAGAAAAATTACAAAAGCTCCATGATGCATTTCGAAACAAAAATAAAGTATAATTTGACTTATGAAGTTTGCAACAGGCGAACTGAAATTAGAATAATTTAATAAATAACGAAATTTAGTAAAGATTTTATGAAAAAAAAAATATTATTTTTGAAAGAATTCTTAAATATGTCCTTTGGATATCAGAAAACTCTCCGAAAACAATTCAATTATTTACACTCATAAATACAAAATGTATGTAGACGAATAAATAAAATTATTGAGCACTCATTTGTGAAATGATGACTTATTTGCATCAATTTTTCGATTCAGAAATAATAAACATATTCCAGAATATTTCGTACAGCTGCATTTTTCAAATCTGGAGACTGATTATAAACTTTGTTTTAATTACTAACTGTATATAAACAAAAGATTTAAAATGAAATTAATTAATGTAAAAATATTTTTTGACAGCGGCCCCATTTGGAGGCGACAAATTTCAATGTGGCCGATGGAAATAAAAAGGTTCCCCACCTCTAATGTAACCTATTCATAACAATATTTTTTTTGTTTAGGAAGTTTTTATATATTCATTTCTTATAAATTCTCCAATCCGTTAAATTCTAAATTGTGTCAAAATGATAAATTTGATTAATAATCTTCAATTTGTACATTTTTAATATATGGGAATTCTCATTGGTAAAAATGGAGGAGTTATATCCAAAACCTTTACCGGAATTAATATTCTGTTCGCTAGAAATAATTCTTTTCCGAATTATGCGTGCAATGGGAATAGACTTAGAATCAATTCTCCAACAGAATTACTACACAATGGATCAAGAGGAGTTGGGATAATACCAGTTTTCCTCTATTTCAGATAAACAATAAACGCTTTTATAAATAAATAATCTTATTTCAGTGTTTTATAACTTGCCAAAGAAAATGTTTACCAAAAAGCAGAAAGATGCAGATTAACCAATAAATAATAATAATATTATCATCAAGGCAAGTACAGATGTTTCACAGTTGTAAAATGTACTTCCTAAATGATCAAAAAGAAATCAAATTGGTAAATCCAGTGAAACTACAGAAAATTCCTTATTCACATCTGATGGCTACAATGTTTTGAAAAATACATTTAATAAAATTAGTACCCTATATTTAAGTGACTACTATATCATTTTTAAATGACCGTCATTTTACTATCTAATAATTCCAAGTTGATCAATATAATATATTTTCTTCAATATGGCGAATTGATCGCTATAGACCAGGGGTGGAGAACCTTTTTATTTCCACAGGCCACTTTTAAATTTGTCGCCTCCAAATGCGGTCGCAGTCAAAAAATATTTTTACATTAATTAATTTCATTTAAAATCTTTTGTTTATATACAGTTAGTAATTAAAACAAAGTTTATAATCAGTCTCCAGATTTGAAAAATGCAGCTGTACGAAATATTCTGGAAAATGTTTATTATTTTTGAATCGAAAAATTGATGCAAATAAGTCATCATTTCACAAATGAGTGCTCAATAATCTTATTTATTCGTCTACATACGTTTTGTAATTTGTATGGGTGTGAATGATTGACTTTTATATTTCGTTCTTTGTACTCGGCGGGATGCTTGCACAGTACGATATATACAGTTCAGTAGTTACAACTTACAAGTATTTTTATTTGTAAATCTTCAATCCATGGTTTTTATATAAGTTAAGATTTATTTCGATAAGGCTCCGGAGGCCGCACATGAAGCTCCGGGAGGCTGCAGGTTCCCCACCCCTGCTCTAGACTTTCTTTTGGAAATTGATTAATTTCACGTTTTTTATTTCTTTGATAAATAAATAAATACTTTAAATTGAATTATGTTTATAATAAAAATTACATTTATAATAAAATCAAATTAGTGAATGTCGCCACAGAAAAATATAATCAATAAATACAGATGAATGAAAAATATTTTAAAATTCAAAATAAACCTTATTATAAGAAATAATTTTCAAAAGAAAAAGAAATGATCACAGGCAAGTCTTGAAATATATTTACAATTCTAAAGATGTAAAGATTATTTTTCTAGGACAAATCGTGCTAGATTTGCAAAGGATCTGAGTCTTAACTTATAAATGTTTTGAAAGAAATATTTTTTGTTAAAAAATACTTTTGAACAAAGACAGGGGAGAAAAACTTTCTTTGTTCTTTTTCGTCAATTTGTGATTGGTGTCGTTAGCATCTTTGTTTGAATAAAATTGTCCGACTTCATGACTTATTGCTTTTGTTCGACATGTGATGGCCTATTTCCTTTGCTTGGTCTATATGGGTCATATCTACCTACTCTCTTTTACCAATTCTTCAAATATTTAATCTTTGGTCTTAATTATAAAAGAATTTGAAATAACTAAAAATTATAATCTATTAATATTTAACAAATATTAAAATTATTTATTTGAAAATATTAAAATTTATTGATGAAATAGTGGAAAAATATTATTTATTTTAATAAGAAATTGAAATTAGAATATTGAGATTCCAATATTTGTTTGAGTTGAAATAAAATAAAAAAAAATAAATTTTCAGATGAAAATGCTTGACTGAATTTTATATGGTGTTGCAAAAAATCAATTTCCTGAAATAGAGATGAGACTAAAATAATTTGTCTACAGAAATGCGTTTAATTATATATTTATTTTTCTAATTTGTGACAGTTAAATGCTTGGTAATTCAATAATAATAATAATAATAATAATAATAATAATAATAATAATAATAATAATAATAATAATAATAATAATAATAATAATAATAATAATAATAATAATAATAATAATAATAATAATAATAATAATAATAGCAACAACAAACATACTGAATTACTGAAATCTGATTTAAGTCAAGAAATGTTATCCATATTTTCTTTTATATCATTCTGAATTTAAAAACAAGATTTCTTGTTTAAAATAATTAATTTCTTTAAAAACCTTGCTAATTTCTTTTCTCAGGTCTGTCGGCAAATAACCAGCTTGAGATTTGAGTTCTTGAACTAATTGCATAATAAGATGATCTTTTTCTTGGCTTTTGATTTGATATTTCTGAATTTGCGGTTTCATTTCAACAATTTGGTTTTCTAAAGCATTTCTGTCTCTTTCACTTTGTCTTAACTGTGCGTCCAACTCGTTAGATTCCATTTCAAATTTTCGATAAAGTCCAATCTCTTCTTCCAGATCAATGATGAAAGTTTTCAGTTGACTATTTTCTTTCTGTAGAGACACTTCTTCCATTGTCTATGAAGTCATTATTTAATTTTAATTTTCAAATAGTCAAACTTTTTCTCGAATTATTGATTCGGCTGCTGAAAGCTGTTGAGAAAGATAAGTATTTTCTTCGTTGAGTTTATTTTTCTCCAACATCAAATCATGCAATTCATCAACGACTGATTCGACATTGTTCCTCGTGTCGTGACGCCTTTCTAGATCATTGCATTGATCTTCTACGTCATGCAACGATTGTTTTAAAAACAAATTCTAAAATATTTCAAAAATCAAAATTAATTAAATTAGATAATTTTATTAATTTCTAAAATAAATAATTGAAAAAAATGATTAATATTAAATTTTGATAATTTTTAAAAGATATTCTCACTGGAAATTCACTAAATTACATTTAATTCTTATTTTAATTTATTAATCAATATTTTGTTTAAAAATTATCACTATTATTTGCTACAACTTTTAAACAATTTAATATAAATTTTCTATTTTTTATTTTTCTACTTTTGTAAATATTTTTTAAAATTAATAGTTTGATTTATATTTTTTTAAATATTTTTAGTTACTTTTGAAATTAATTTCACTGAAAATTTCTGATTTTATGGAATTTTTATTCACTTTAAATATTATTAATTATTACCAATAAAAAATGTCAATTTTGTCTGCCCACGAAGGAAATATATTTTTGAATATTATTTTGATCAAAAATTTAAAACAACTACAAAATTACTCAAAAATTTATTTTTATTTTCGTTGATATTTTTATCTCCTTGGACCAAGATTATATTAAATAAGAGTTTTAGATCAAATTCACAAACTTCCAATATGTCTAAAACTTATAAGTAAAGAAACTAACTATTAATATACTTTAAGAATAGACAGAGCTTTTTCTGACAGAACGCTCCGGAACGGCGTTCCGGCACCTTTTGTCACTGAAAGATTTTAAAAAATTGACATATGTTTTGGTTTTTGTCATATTTCTATTTCTGACATTTCAAATAGTCAATTACAATCAAATTAAAACTATTAGTCGTACGCCAAAGCGAGTGAATCATAACTCCGTGCTTTCTATGTGTTATTAGTAATAACTTATTACTATTTATAACTTATTACTATTATACTTATTACAATTTATAACTTATTATTATTATATAAAACACGCTCACGGTAAATATACGCCATTAATATACTACGTCATTAAAATCGTTTCCTGTCGTTGGCGTTGTAAATTCACATTGTAAAATAATCAATTTCAGCGTCATTTTTTGCATATAAAGGATAGTACAGATACGTTCCGGCACCTATCTTTCCAGAAAAAAAGCACTGAGAATAGATAATAATGATATTACTCAGAGAATTTCCTTACACCAATGATCACTTATACAGACTATAATTTATTTAATTATTGTGCAATCATTCTGAAATTTAATTAGTTATAAATTGTAAAGGAAAAAAATAATACAAAATCTTTTCTATTTTAAACATGAAGTTTCTTATCAATCACAAAATATTATTTATAAACATTTTTAAAAAATGTATTTTTGTTCTTTTAATAAAAGAAATAATTACTTAATTAAACCAAATGTTATAATTAAAATGAAAATTAAATTAATTTTTTAATAAATCAAATTTTCATCAAGAGCAATTATGAAAAATTTATTTCTTATTACACTTTTAATTGAGCATTTATGCTGCAATTTAGGAAATTTGGATTTGAATTATGCACTGGGAAATCGAATTAAATGTTGATAAATTTCCATTTAATATTTCATCCAATTCTAAGAAAATGCCAGTCGATTTTCTTTGGGTGATAAATTTTGATTAAAATGATTTAATAATTACTTTTCATTTAATTATTTATACAGTTCCCAAAATGAAACTTTATTATAATAATTAAAATAATAATTAAATGTTTGTATTTTTTATATTTTAAATAGCGTATACAGTTGGTTTTCAAAGTATTTTCTATACATGATAAAATTGAATTTCAATTATTATGAAACCTACATAACATAGCTAGTTTTCAGTTTCATATATAATATATATTATATATTATGGTTAATACGAAATCCATTTTAAAATAACCAAATTCTAAAACTCTTAAACTAGTGCAGGTTACGTAATCACTAACTCATTCTATTGGATTAAGTAAAGCGCAATATAATTGACAGTTCATTCGGATTTAAAGATATTTTTAGTGTTAGCAAATAAAAAAAGACGTTGAAGTCTCCAAAAAGGAAATTTATTGCTTTTTAAATTTACAGTCTTTATTAGAATATTTATTAAATGATATTTTTTTTTTATTTTAAAATTCTTTTTCTCTTTAATTATAAAATTATGACTCAATTTGTTATAACTTTTTATTATTTTTTACCAAAATTTATATTTATTAAAACAACGCAAATAAATTAAATCATCTAAGACTTGTCGTTTCTGATCTATTTCAAATAGGTTTATTAATTATTATTTAATCAAAAGTTTTAATAAAAAATACACATTTTGGAAGTTGTAGGGGAAATAATGATTGGAAATAAAGCAATCACGAGAAATAATAAAGAAGTAATATATAAAACAAACTTATTATTTAATTACAGATTGAACTAATTGTCGGTCTCGAGATAATGTGATTAGAGAGAATCCATTATCCAGAACTTTAAGAGATTTGCTAGATCTGATAACATCGTCTTTACAAATAGTTCTATTTCCATTTTGCTGCGGGTTCTATTCAACCTTGCCATTAAATCATCGAGATCCATCAATTCCCCGTTATATTTAGATTCATAATTTGTAACTTTGTTACTTTCCATAAATTCCAACCAAAATCGAAGAGAACTCCTTCAACAAACTTCAATTCAACCTTAAATCCATTCGAAATCGATATAAATCTAAAAACTCAAAATTACAACTCCACTAAATTTAAAAAATTGAAAACTACCTCTTGCTCGCGTCTGTGTGCGCACACAGCCAAAAACAAAGAAAAGAAAAGCGCACACAGACGCGAGATCAGATTAAAATTTCCACCCTCTCAATTTTACGCGTCTGTGTGCGCACACAACCAAAACAAAGAAAAAAGCGCACACAGACGCGAGACAAATAATAATTAACCACATACTCCAAAATTATCTTTGATTTGAAAATATAATTTATGGATATTAAAATTTCTCTAAACTTTAGAGAATTTTATTTTATTAAACGTATTTAGTTAATGTTCTATAATAATTTCTTTATAATAAATTTAATTTTATAATAATATTAAAAATTATATATCAGGTTTTACAAACAAAATAGTAATTTTTTAGTAAAATGGTCCGTAAACTAAGCGTAATAAAAATTAGGGGGGTCCTTTGTTTAAAAAGTTTGAAAAGCCCTGCTCTAAAGAATAAGTTTGATTTAGCAATATCCACGAAGTACAGTTAAAAGAATCAATTTATATATTTTTTTCATGACATTTTGACTTAAATAAATGTTTTTTAATTTAATATTTATTAAATTTTGTAATATATATTTTTTTTATTTTTTCATATCGTTTTAATATTTTGAAATGGTTTTATTGAATTAAAATTTTTTATTGCAATTTTTAGTTGAAATAATTTTGAAACAAACATTTTGTCCTAAATTGTAATGTCAAAAAAATAGTATTAAATTTCCAATTATATTTAGAAAAAAAAAAAATTTTTGATATAAATGTTTACATTGGAATCGTGTATAGAAAATATAAACCAAATTATTATTTTTTCTTAATATTTTTAGACATTCAAAAACGAAATATTTTATGAAAATAAATATATTTGGATTTGCAAATTTTATAAATTTATCCATAATAGCCACTTAAGAGACTAAATGAACATTTGATTAAAATTTTGTTGATTTAATACACTTTTTGATTGCTTGTGCTTTATCTAAAGACTGTATCATGTGTTCCTTAAATATAATAATAATATAATAATAATAATATTAATAATAATAATAATAAAAATAATAATAATAATATGATATATTAATATATTAATAATATTATAACATTAATAACAATAATAATAATATTATAATATTAATAATATTAATAATTAGTCTTCTATAAAAATACATGAAACTAATTAAATAATTAAAAAAATAATCTCAGCAAAAGTTAATTAAATAAAAACATATTTTAATATCAGACCCAATTATTTATTTAAAATGATGAATTAAAACAAAACACATTTATACTATAGCAAAAAAGTATGAAAGATACGACAATAACAACTGATCACTCAGTTCGTCCCAATATTTAAATTATTTCAGGATTACCAATAATTATAATGTCCTGGAATATTTAATAATTCAAACAGTCGTACAGACAAAAAGGACTTTCAGCACATTCCTTTGTTTTGGTACTCAGGTGTTAGGTAAGTATATTATTGACTTATTTTATTAACCCCATTTAAATAACTGAAATTATGAAAGATATATACTTCGTCTTCTAAGGTTTTCCATTTCTTTTCTAATTCGTTCACTTTCCTCAGCTGTTGCGATAAGATTTCATTTTCTCGTTCTTTTGATTTCAAAGACTCTATTAGAGTATATCGGTTTCTTTCTTGAGCAATGTAATCATATTCTTGTCGACCTGCTTCATCAGTTGCTTCTTCCAGTTTTATTGTCTAAAATGAATAATATTAACTATATAATTTCTCTTTCCTGAAAATAAAATTCTTAGTTATATAAGTATTGAATGGTTTTCAAGTATCCTAGTAAGATAAAAGAATAATTAAAGGTTCAAATTTTTCATTTCGCCTTTTGAGATTCTAAATTTTTCCATTGAAATTTATTTGCAAATGAAAATAAAAAATACATTTTACTTCAATTAAAATGAAATGGTATATGAATAAAATTAAAACAAAATAATTTGTATAGATTAAATAAAAATTATCAAACACTTTATTTACTCAAGTTTTATTTTTGAAAAAACGTTATACGTAAATTTATTATTTATACGTAAAATAGGGTAGCATTTGGCTGGCTAATTGAAATTTCCATTCGACATCTCTAAAAATATCAAGTAAAAATATTGTTTTGTACATGAAGAAAATGATTTGCATTATTTCAAGTACTGAATGAATTAATTTTTAGATTTTTAGCTGCTATTCGATATTTACATCAAAATGAGATAAAAGTTTAGAATTAGTAAAATTCTTATTTTTGTTCATTAAATAATTCAAAATTTATTTCAACTTGTATCTTATTGTATGCTTTTTCAATTTGTTGTTTATATTTAGCGCCATAAACACATTAAAATGAACAATTTACAGAATAGAACAATATACAGTTTGTTATTTAATTCCATTATTATGATTAAAAAATAATATTTTTAAATATAAATAAACAAAGATTATGCTCATTTCTATCCATTAATTGTTTCAAATTAGTTTATATGTTATTTGAAATATTCATAATCTATTTAATATATATATATATATATATATATATATATATATATATATATATATATATATATAATATATATATATATATATATATATATATATATATATATATATATATATATATATATATATATATATATTTATACGCGCTCATCAAACTTTCAATATAGCAAACTAATAATATTTTTCTATAAATTTTCACAATTTTATATTTTAAATCTACTCTTCAATGTTTCACTCTTTATTGGTCTTTTATTTTAAGTTTAATAACTTTAAATTTCATTTAAAACAAAAGCTAAATTATTTTAATATCGAAAATGACACTCCAAGTTCATCTTTTCTTCATTGATCATTAAAATTTATGAAGTAGAATATTACATAAATTAAACAATAAACTTAACATTTTGTAAATCTTTTCATTAAAACAATATATCGAAACTTAATTTTAAAAATTAATTAAAATTGTATGAGTTTAACAAAAATTAAAATTTAATAATAAACTAAATACTATTTTTAACTATAATATTTAAATTTTAAAATCTAATTATTTGAAATTTAATATTTGTTACGTCAATACTATTCTTTTCCTAACCGAATTCTTTTTCTGTCATGATATTTAAAAGAAAAATCTATATTTTGCAAAAATATTAAAACTGGAACTAATTCTCACTTTAATATTTAGTTCGACGTTTTTCCTTTCGATTTCTCTGAGTAATTCATTTATATTTTGTTCGTTTTCTTTTAATTTAATTTCTTTTTCCATGAGTTCCTTTTGTATTTCATCAACTTTACTTATCATCTGTTGACTAAATTCACTTTCACAAATAAATTCCTTAATCAAAAAATAATTTTTTTATTTTAAAAAATATTTTGTTAATAACATTTACTTTATTTGCAATTATTTTATCGAGATTATTTACTTCTGATTGAAGTTCCAATATTTTTCGATCTTTTCCACTTAACTCGTCGTACAGCCTAAGATTCTTTCAATAAATTAGAATTAATATAAATCATAATTTAATTTAAAAGTTTTAAATTTAGCTAAGTTCCACCAATTCTATTTTATTTGATAAATACTTTATATTAGAATTTTATATTATTATATTTTTTATATTCTGATTAATAATTTTTAAAACAATTTACATCATTTGACAGGTCTTCATTGAGCTTTTCCTGCATTTCCAATTTCCTTTCAATTTCTTTTGCCTGAAAATAAATAATAAATATAAATAAATCGATATTTTCCAATGTATAAAATAGAAGAAGTCCAAAAAAGACAAAAATTAAAAGACTATAGCCACTTAAGCATTGTCATTTACACTATTTAATAATATTTGTATAATTTACTAAATTATTAAAAGAAAAATTAACAAAATTTCTCATACTTTTTGTTTTAAAGTAAGATGATCGCCAGTTGTTTGAAGTCGTCTTTGCATTTCATTTTCTATCCATTTAAGTGTTTCAATTTCTCTATCTTTGATCTAAAGAATTTCGCTAATAATATTTAATCAAACTATAAAAATTGACTTTGGATTGACATTCCAAGTCATCTATTCTTTCATTCATTAATCTTATTTCTTCATCTTGCCTACGCTTTAATTCCAAAGTATCCGTTGCAACGGATTTATATTTAATGTTCTGCAATTCTGGTACACTACAATAAATAATAATAATAATAATAATAATAATAATAATAATAATAATAATAATAATAATAATAATAATAATAATAATAATAATAATAATAATAATAATAATAATAATAATAATAATAATAAATATAATATATGTTAATAAAAATTAATTATTCATTATATCTTAACATATAATTCTGTACTGAAATACTGAAATATCTTCAAACTTTATGGAATAAAAAACACTTGAGAATTAAATTTTTAATTCTCGTGATAAATTCTCAAATTAATATTAAAAATGATTTTATTATAAGCAATAAGTGATTTCAAGAGTAAAATCAAGAATGGGACTGAATGAAACATGGAAATATAAATTATGATTTTTTGGATTTTGATGTTTCTAATTTTCTATGTCTTCTTATTCAATGAATTTTTCTTTTATCGCAAATAATATTTTTTTAAATCAACAAAAATATATTTAATTTTTACTTGTTATTTAGTTTTTTACTGAGCCACGGAGAAAGTCGAGATGCTTCATTTTTATTAATTTCCTTGACTTGCCTCTCGGGATTTGGAGTATTTAGATGATCATCTGATTTTGGAGCTTCACTTTCTATTTATATTATTGAAAACTCATTGAATATATTCAAATGTTAATAATACTCAAAATATAATATTTTAGAATCAAAAACATTAAAAATCAAAATTATAAATGAAAATATTAATAATATTAATATCATTTTATGTAATTCTATGAAAATATTATTTTTTTATACAAGTTATAAAAAATTTCGAATTTCGAATTTTTTTCTGCAAATGTCGATGGACCTTGTTGAATATTAGAAATGCTACCTTCACACAAAGTCGTTTGACAAGAAATATCTTATATACTTTAAAATATTTTAATTATTTGTAATTAAATGAAAAAATTCTTACATTGTCAATTCTTCACCTTCGCAAAAACCTAGCGTTTCCAGAGAAATATCTAAAAATCTAAAGAAATAATAACTTCAAAACTATTTTATAAATAGATTTTACGATTTTTTGTCGTCTTTTTATCGAAAACTCAAAGTAGAGTTGGTCGATTGAAAATCCAAAATTTTTTCTGCCATGAATTTTAATATATTAAAAATAATGATATGTTAACAATATGTTAATTACTTTTAACTTTCGGAATAAAAGCTATATTAAATTTGCGTGTATTTTATATAATGTGTGCTGTGTTTGTATGCAAAATTATTTTTCTGTCACTTTCTTAATTCCTATAATAAAACCTTTAACTTTCGGAACATTAAATATTTGCACACAGCTAAGTTTGAGTGTTCCAATATTATAATTTTATCGAGTTTTTTAGATTATAGAAACTTTTAACTTTCGGAATTAAGTGTACATAACAATTGTTTATTCAGCACACACAGTTAATTCCTAAAAAACCTATAAAACCTTAAAAAAATAATTTATAATACAAATGTTGACTGAAAGTAATAGATCAAAATTCAAGCTTTAAATTTTTTTTTACTTAAAATAAACATCTTACCTGAAAGCCATTTCTAAAATGGCTACATAAATTTCTAGAAAAATAAAATTCATTAAATTGGTGAGTGTTTTTATCTCAGTGGTGTTTGGTGTAATAGTTTTTATTGTCACATTAAAAGATAGAAAATATAATAATTGATACATTCCTTTTATTTCCTTAACTCACAACGTTATGAATTTCTGAAATATTAAAAATTATTTGTGAAATGAACCCATTAAAGTATACAAAATTATATTTTGAGTAGCGCAAAATACTGAAAATGTATTTTCTTTTATCTGTATATTAAAGTTTCTAGAAAAAGTTGCAATAGTTTTTTTGAACGCTTTTAGATATTTAATTATCAATAAATTATTATATTTATTAAAAGGAAATAAAGAATATTAATGATTGAAAAATATATTAATAAATAATAATAATAATAATAATAATAATAATAATAATATAATTTCTTTTTAAAAAAATTGAAAAAAGATGTACAGATTTTGATGAATTTTATGAATTTAATAGAATCATATTCATGTCTCACTCCAAATTTAAAATACTTTTTACATATTAAAATTCTAAATTTTATTAAGACTTTAAAATAGTCATTTATTTTCATTTTTGTTTTAATCAACAAACTGTTGACTTTACTGTTATGTTACATGGAATGAAACAAACGACTATAAAATTGTCATTAATTGTAAAGTATTTTGTTTCATAGAAAATAATAATCTTATGTATTATATTTTTCAATTTAGAACATTTTGTTAACATTTTGAATTCTTAATATTGTTAATGTTCAAAAGACCAGTTTAAAAACTCTTTGATGTAATGTTCATAAAGTCGTAACATGATATTGACAATTCTGTTATCTGTTTGTTTCCCATTTATTTAATACTAAATATTTCTTTTTATTAGTACCATATAAAATGCACCACAAAATGTTTATGGTCACTTACCATGAGTCTATGGTTCCATGTCTTTGCCAATTATATTTGGAAGTCTGGAGACGCCTCGGAATATCCATATACATAAAACAAAATTATAAATATATATGTAAAGATTATTTGAGCCTTCAATTAGTTTGCTACGGTTATTTTTTCTAATTTAAATATATTTTTTTTGTAAACAACAAAATTGAAATAGATATTTTATGTAACAACACAAATAAAACTTGGCAATTAGGATTTTCAAATTGTAAATAATATCAAGTAAAGTTACAAATTCGCTAATGATTCGCCAACTTTTGAACGTCTATTGTAGAAATGGATCATCGGCGTTTGTCATTAAATCATTTTGAATCAACTACTGAAATTAATCACGAATTAGAGTCAAATTATTTATGACAAATTAAATTTTCCGTTTTTTAACCCTGTTTAAGCCTATCGTTCAACTCTCTAAATTCAAACAGACATATTATATAATCAAGAAATATACAAGAGAAAAATAATAATCATTATTTCTCATTGATAAAAACCGACTAGAAAATTATAAATGTTCAAAAATTGAAAATATTTTTAGATCACGTTATTTTCCGTAAAAACACAAATAATATCATGCCTGATTTTATAGGAATATTCTTTTTTGAACGAGTTTTCACCAACGGTTTTGATTCAATCGGATTTTCATCTTCCCCAATATCAATTGTCACTGAAATTTCATCTTGTTCTATTTCTGTTTTGTCGATTTGTTGTTTTAATGCCGACTTTAATATGACAAATTACAAATATCAAATTCTTTAAAAATATTAATTTTAAAAGAAAAAAAAACATAATTAGAATTTTGCATTTCACTGTGTTTCAAATGTTTCTTTCTTTTTAAAATTTAATTTTTGAATTTTTGTCATAATGAAAATAAATTAAATATCAATAAAAAGAAAACAGAGCTAGGATTTAAAAAAAATTTAAAAATTGTAAAATATAATTTCACAATTATAAATTAACTTCCTTCTAAGTTTGAATAAGAAATTTTAAAATTAAAACAAATTGTAAAAAATGTTATTTTTCACTCTCATAATATAGTGCGAGCCATTTTCTTAATTATTGGACTCATTGACAATTTATTTTCGTTTAATTTCCATTTTTATATATTTTTTTATTTTATTCTTCAATATTTATTCTGTTATTATATAGTCTTTCTAGTTTCGATTATTCTTGTCTTAATTTTACTAATCATTTCAGATTTTGTAATGACTATAGTATACTTAACAAAGATTAGTCTTTTTTTTAATCAAAAAATAGTCTTGGGATATGAATCAATTCAAAATAAGTCAGACCTGCTTTCTAACACTTCCAGGAGGTTCTTTCTTCATAATTGGCTTATTGTTGAATTTTTTGACTAATTTGTTAACCTGAAATAAAATTAATTATTTAAAAATTGAATAATTATATAATAAAAATATTTCTAAAGACATGTAATTGGTAATCTTTTCATTTTGGAATATAATGAAATTCATCTCCATATCTTCTTTCAAAGTAATGAGGAAACCGATTTTGGAGTATATAAATAAATATAAAACCAAATGTTAAAACTATCTATAAAACTAATTTATTTTATAAAATCAAAGACAAAAACTTTATTTAATAAAGACAAAAAAACGATAGAGATAAAAATATGTTAGAAAAATGTTTGGAAATTAAATGGGTGGAAAAATAAAAGCCCATATTTAAAAATTCAAAGGTTTCAAGAAATAATTTATTTTTATTTACTTTTGACATTTTATCAAGTATAGTATTTTTGAGAATATAGGTTGAATATCATATAATCATATTCATATTAATGTACATCATTTCAGAGTCTAAATTGTAACTTTAAATTGAAAAAAAAACATTTTAATAAATTAAGATTTTTTTGAAGCACAAATCATTTATTTAAGAGAACAGTCCTTCATTTAATTGCTATTTTCGTAATAAATGTTATAAACTTATGAATTTAAAAAGGTATTATTTTTTTTCTTCGATATGTACTTTATTTTCCCAAAAGAAATATGATCACCGTAACTATAAAGGAACTATATTTAATTTTCCATATATTAAAAATATATTTTAAAGAATTTTGAAATATAAAAATAGTTATAATTAATTATAAATCACATAAATACATTTAACAAATATAACTAAATATAATATTGGTTTAAATATAAAAGTTTATAATGAATAAAGATTCCTTCATATCTCTATTTTTAATCGATAACAATTTATAACTCATATAAATACATTTCCCATTATAACAAATATAATATTTAAAGAAAAATTATATTTAAATAATAATATATAAAAATAAATATTACTTTTCCTCTATTTTCCATTACACAATAAACATATATTCCAAAATTGTGCTGAAAATTAAAACAAAATTTGGATAATAATAATATCGATTGGAGCACACAATCTAGAAAGCAATTTTCTCTGAGAACAAAATAGTCAATAAAATTGTGCTTGCTTTTAAATTGATTAAATTACTAACAATATTACATTATGTCGTATTATTAATTTATTTCGCTACATTTTATTATAATTTTAATTTAAGAGAAACTTTATAAATGATTATTATAATAATTAATTGTTCATTTCAAGTTTCGGAAATTAGAAAAAAAATAAGCAAAAAAAATGCAATTTTCTTTTTTTCTATTTTATGTATTCTTTTTATTAATTTTTAATTATTATTCTAATAATGTTATAATGTAAAGAAAATTTATTTGTTTATTAATATGTGTTGCTCAATGAATAAAAGTGATAAATACTATCATTTTATTTTATAAAATCAATGTGAAATACTTATAAAATTAAGCATTTAATATGGTCGTTCACAACTTTCAATTTTTCAAATGTTCAAACTTTCCAAAGTAATCCAAACCTATCAGAGCTGCAAATTCCAGCCTTATGAATGACAATTTCTTATATTTTTCTTTCAGTGTTGACCACGCGATTGCGACCGTTCATATAATATAGGTTTTCTTTTGATATTCGAAGATAAAAGATCATTTTTTTATATCAATGAAAAACAAAAAAATACAAGCTCATTGAAAATAAAATAAAAAGGTTATATTATTATTAATTTCATTAAAAAAGAAATTTTGCGATATTGGTAAAATGTAAAATATCTTCTCCATTATCATCTCATGCTACCTGGAAAAATGGGCAAATCGAGGCAAAAATATAACTATTGTAAATTTCAAAATCGAAAAATACACCTGAAAATTCTGAAAATGTTAAAAAAAATCTATTTAATATATTTTCATTTGATTGCCAATTTCTATATCATTTTCTGTAACAAAAATAAGTAATACAGATCCAATTTACCTAAAACACTTTTACTCAAAGTTTTCAACCTTTGTCATAAGCGAATTTAGATAAATAATTTAGGAAATTAATTTTTTTTTATTTTGTTTAAACTTTCTAAATAAATTAAATTGTTTTATTTGTTAAATAATTCATTATTAATCATCAATGCTTTAAACTTCATAAAAATACAAAAATCTTTAATTTTTTATTCATCTTGTCAGTAGTAAATTAAAGCCTTCAATATTAATTATATAATTTTTTTCATCAAAAACTTTAACTGAACTGTTCAATTTATCAACGTAAGTATTGCAGCTCACGTATTTTATGAATCTGTGATTTAATGTCCCATTAAACCGTAATAAAATCTCAATAAAGGTTTCACTTAAAAAGGCTGAATATTTGAATACTTCTAATAAATAACGTTTCACTCACAATGAACACTAATTTTCGCAAAGAGTTGTTTGATTCTGACAACAACTTTTATATTTGGACAATTTCCAACGTTAAAACTATGATCTACAACGATTATAAAGAAATATTAAATACTAAAGTGTTCAAGTTGTCGCCATATGGATACAAAATAGCTGCACAAGCCAAATTTGAAGCGGGAAACTTAGGGATTTATGTGATTCTTGTACCGGGAAAATATGACAAACTCCTGAAATGGCCATTTGAAAATTCAATTGAAATCACTTTACTCAACCAAGCTAAACCCAATGGCAATCATATGATCACAATTGATCCGAAAACCATGAAAAATGAACCCTGTTGGCAACGACCTATTTTGAATGTAAATCAAAAAGGTTGCGGACTGAAAGCTGCATTTCCACTAAACCTTTTCAGGAAAAACCAAAACGGATATCCGTCTGAATTCCTTCGAAATGATCAAATTTATTTAAAATTCGAGTTGTCGAAAAACTAAATTATTTTATCAAGAAATATTTAGATATGAGAAAACTATTATAAGTAATTTTTATTATAGAATACTAATTTATTGAAATAAAATTAGAGATTATATTTTTATTTTTATTTTAAATTTCCATAACCAAAATTATACATTAACACACACACATACATATATATATAAAGATTATAAAAGACTGTGAAAATATATTATTAACTGCTATATATATATATATATATATATATATATATATATATATATATATATATATCATATTTTCCCGAAAATAACACTGCGTTATTTCAAATTTAGAACAAAGAATCAAATTAGGTCTTATTTTAAGGTCCATATTTTCTAAATAAATATAATTTCATTCCAAATTGTCATTTATTCAAATATAGTCTTGTCATCTAACTCTCCCACATCGTCTCCATTATTATTCTCTGTCGTCACTGGTTGAATTATCTGGGATTCTAATGCTTGTAACACCATTGGTATTTATGATATTATTGTATGTTTCCAAAGTTTTTATCAGCAAAAATTAAATATTTTCTTCTTATTACCTAATTAAAGAAATAATTTTAATTTTTTGTATCAAACAAAAATTTTGTTAATGGCAATAAAATACACTAAAAAAGAATGAAAATATTTAAGTACTTAAAAAATAAAAACTTATTTTAAAGTTGCAAAATGTAATGCAGAAATATAGTTGAAATGTAGAATTAATAATTATTTCATATGATAATTATTTAAAAATTAAGAATACATCGAATTAGTACTTAAAAGGACATTTATAATTAGTAATTACAATATTGTTGACACATTAATCATTTCTAGTGGTAAACAAAATCAACGAGTTTGCCAGATACAATTGTGAACTGTAAAACTGCTGTAGCATAGTAAAATTTATAATTTTTGGAGAACAGTTATTTATTTAGTTTACTGGAAAAAGATAAACCGGTTCAGATTTTGTGTAATTATGTTTATTGAAAATAAACATTGTAATTTGTAGGGTATTGTATCGTTAAATAAAAAGTACCTAAAGACAGATAGAAAAACAATTCAACTGATATTCTTAAGAAAACCTACAGTCAAAATACTTGAGTTGGATTTCAAACAAAGAATTGAACAATTGTCTTGAAAGAGAAAAGAAATACAAATGAAACTGTAAATCAATGTTGAAAACAATAGCGAAAATTAATTTTAATAAATTTTAACATCAATTTTCAGACAAATTAGTTAACAGTTGAATGTTAAATGTCTTTTATAAATGTTTTATATCAGTTATATAAACAATAATTGATGAATTTTCGTACATTAAATCATAGAATATATGCCAAAATTAAAATTATTTAGAATAATGCAATTATGTTGGCAACAGTAAAACAAATTCAACGGTGCGTGACATATTAATACTTTGTTTTGCCATTTTTTAAACAAATAAAATTAAATATATGTTTATATAATAAATATATATTTATATATAATTAGAATAAGTCTTAATATGCAATTAAAAATATATTTAATTAATTCTTTCTTAAATGATGATCACATTGAACCTGTCGAGATAAGTCGTGTAAATTATTTATTCGGGTGGTGTGTTTTGATATCAAATAAATTAATTGAAATTATCCAAATTTTCAGTAACAATTTTACCTATGAAAACACTCACGTGATAAATGTAAATACCAAGTTCTTTTATCCCCCCAAACTAAGTATTAAAACTATTGATGTATTATGTCTTGAAAAGTGTTTCTTTATTTTCTGTCAAAATATATATATCTTTTAAAGTTTCCGTTTGTTGTCATAAAAAATAATTGCTTCTTATAAATTTCTGTTCATTCGACATAATCTTAGATGTTTACCGAAATTAATAATAATAATAATAATAATAATAATAATAATAATAATAATAATAATAATAATAATAATAATAATAAAACAATAAAATGATAATTTAAGCCTTTTGCTGCAAATAATGTATTTAATGAAAGAATTTTCGTCGAAAATTCTTTCATTAAATACATTATTTGCAGCAAAAGGCTTAAATTATCATTTTATTGTTTTAAATAATAAATGCTGCTACCAAGCAATCATCGTTTTATACTAATAATAATAATAATAATAATAATAATAATAATAATAATAATAATAATAATAATAATAATAATATAAAATGATTTCTTGGTAGAATAAATGTTAAAATAAATGTTAAACAAGTAAGTCTTTTGCTACTAAGTGTGTAATAAATGAAAAAACCTTAATATAATAAATATTTTGCAGTGTTGGAATTATGTAAAAGATACAAAATAAAATATAGAACATTTACGAATCATTATAATCATTTAAAATTAATTGATATTTGAAAATGTAGAAATCAATATTTTTGAGTGGGGAGTGGTAATCGGTGACAAATGAGATTTTGATGACGAATAAAATAAGGTTAAACTAACTAGAGATCTATTGAACGTTCCGGAGCTCAAAAATTAATTAATTGATTAATTAATTAAGTTTCAAAGCAAGCTTTTAATAGATGGATAACAAACTGGTTGTCAGAATGGGTTTACAGTAATTAGGATAATCGACAATAAATTCTTCAACCAAGTTAAGATGAGGAAATAAAATCCTATATAAAAAGAGAGCAACAAACAAAAAACTCCAGTTAGTCGAAGAAAAAATTGTTAAATATCAGACAACCGAGAATTAATTTAGAGAAAAGAAATAAACAACATTGTGTTTTGATTTAAGAATAATAACCACCAAACATCTACCCAATTTGTGTAATGTTAAAATTAATTTTAATAGTCTGGAAATAAATATTTTGTTGACATTTAAATTTTATTCATTTAATTACTGAACACGAGGAGTTGGATCGAGATTTAGTTCCATCAACAAAACATATAAATATCGCAACATCAGCAAAATACTTATTTTATTATTTACTTTTTTAACAATAATAATAAAAATAATAATAATAATAATAATAATATAATAATAATAATAATAACAATAATAATAATAATAATAATAATAATAATAATAATAATAATAATAATAATAATAATAATAATAATAATAATAATAATAATAATAATAATAATAATAATAATAATAATAATAATAATAATAATAATAATAATAATAATAATAATAATAATAATAATAATAATAATAATAATAATAATAATAATAATAATAATAATAATAATAATAATAATAATAATAATAATAATAATAATAATAATAATAATAATAATAATAATAATAATAATAATAATAATAATAATAATAATAATAATAATAATAATAATAAAAGTAATTAAATAAATGAATTTTACTATATTATTTTTCCAAATATACATTTTTCTATATTTACTTATTTTACTTATTTTATGATCTTGCCATTTGATCCTAGACATAGTCATAATTCTTTTTGAGACGGTAAGAAATTCTCTGAAAAACGATAATTACAAATATTGTTTTTGATAATTTGTTGAAATTGATAAAATACGATGTTAAGAAAAATAATATTGAATTTCAATTAATTTCCTGTTTTCAGACTTGTGAAGCAAATTACCTGAAGTGCTTAATATTGCAAAATTACTAATTAATTATAAAATTTAAATAAATAAAAAATTTGTATTTTTATGAAAAATATATATCTAAAAAAATTAAAATGACATAAAAATTTCGTTTATAAAGCAATGTTTAAGTTCATTTTTGATATTATTGTATCCGTAGTGTATCTTTAAGGTGATAGTGTATGGCCAGATAAATTGACAATGTCCTTTTTCATTAGAAACCGGCAAACAATTGCACGGGAAATCAGAGGAATTTGCATTACATATATATATAAATTAATTTTATAGAAACTGGTGTGCCTCTGACTAGCACTTTTATCAATAAATTTATTATAAAATACGAAATAAATTTATTATCCCCCAACAATAATCATTTAATGTAATAATGATGAAATTCACTTGAAAAAGACAGTGCCGAAAATTCGTGAGTATCAACAAACATCGATATATTACTGATTTATAGTCTTCAAACTCTCTTTTTAATTCAATGGATAAAATAATCAGTGGTGAAATTGGAAGAAATAAAAAATAAAATATATATATCTTTATGTTTTGATACTTTTTTTTAACTGACCATAGCGTAGAGGCGTACATTTATATAAAGAACGGTTTTTATGCATGCTAATAATTGGATAATTGGATAAAAATGAAAATTCAGATCTTTAGCTTTTCTAAAAAATAACATAATTTCTATTTATTAGTATAATTACAAGCAAAGCACCAGTTAAGTAAAGTTAATAAAATTCTTCTCAGCATTACAACAATTAGGAACTTCACTGATTCCAGTACTAATCTCGTTAAATTCATCTAATCCAGAATCACAATGACCGTTTCCGGGCAGAATATGAGCCATGGGTAAATATTCTCTTACAATTAATAAGAGATCAGAATCATCTGTACTGATATCTCTAAGATATTGAGTAACTTTCTCTTGTGACCAATCTGATACGATTTCGTTATTAATTTTTAATAATTCATCTCCCTCCTTTAATCCGGCTCGGCTAGCTGGGCTGTCAGCGATCACAATTGCCAAAAATAAACCCTAAAGAAATTTTTTATCAAAATAAAGTGACTGATTCTTTTTTATACTACCTCTGGTTTTTTCTGGAGCCGTATTCCAAGTCTTCCGTCAACCTTTCTGATAATTACATCCCGTAATCTCATAACAACTAATCTATTTTGAACGAAATATTAACAGAGAAAATAACATTTGTTACAACTGAAAAGTAATGAATTATTATTAAAAATTATATCTATAGCCATAAATACTGTTTTCTATAAATTTTTCTACAATAATTTGTTGAGAAATTGTTTATAAACTGAGATCAACTCTATGAATTATTTAGTCAAAATTGATTTTCTGTTTACGGCAATGCAAATTTGTAACGAATGTTGCTTAGAAAAATATTTAATTGTTTACTAAAAATAATAAATAAAACCATGTTTTTACATGTGACTTAAGAAAAATGAGTATCAGATAATGAAAATAAAATTTTCAGTAAACATGTTTTTTTACTTTATATAATTGGAATATTCCAAAATATAATTTTGATAATTTTCACTGCTTTTTAATAATAAATGCTATAAATGGTAAATGAATAATAAAACTTAAATGAGTATTTTATACATCTAGATACATCATTTCCAAATTGAATCTTCAATAAGTAACCAGTTTGTATATTATATTTACATGATACTTTTTGTGGTGACATAAAATACACCAAAGCACAATCAACTTAAAATTGTGTGCTTATTCGTCAATTTGATTTATGCGAATAGAATCGGATATATTTTTCATTTGTCCCCTGGTTCTAACTGCATGTCACTAAAATCTTTGTATGCATCTATTCAGAAGAGTACATATATGTTTGCTTGTACACCTATTTTTGTGGAATATTAACATTTATTATACTAAAAAGAATCAATAAACTAATTTTATAGAAACATACAAGCTTAGATGTGTATAAATTTTAGTGTTTTATGAATGATAACGAGTAAAATAGAAATTGAAAAACTGGTAGAAAATATAACTTTAACACACAAACACAACAACATACAAAAATATATGTAAATTTTGATATGGAAAAATGTTGCATGAATAATAACATTTCCAATTTTAATTTTTGAAGAAACTTTAGACTTTAATGCAAAATACTCAACTGACTTCAATTTTACTATAGAAATGTCGAGACAATAAAGAGAAAAAACATTAAATTATGAAGACAAATTTCATTCTATGCGGTTATTATAAATACCAAAAAGTTCTTTTAACTCTATAAATTACAAATCAGAAAGATAAAATTTAAAAATATTATGCAAAAATATAAAAACACTATTTTTGCAGATTCAATATATATATATATACAAACTCTATCTTAGAGTTGCAATTTTTTCCTAGAAGTATTTTACCAAGATACATGCTAGACTTACAAATTTATTATTTATAGCAGATTTAATTTGAAAATGATATAATTAGAAGTTCTGTTTTATAGCGCCTTTCTCCAAAATATTTTATTTTATTTGTACAATAATTTTAATAACTCTGTATTTTAAAGAGGATTGAAAGAAATCAGATGAAAAAAGTGACAAATCTGTAATACAAATTGATATGAGTTCTGATTTCTATATTATTAGTTATATCTACCATAAAAAAGTTATATTCCAAATTGGCGACTGGCATAATCGTAATTAATGAGTTGTCAACTGGAGAGATAAAATTAAATTTTATTTCTTTGAAAATAACGGTAAAAGACATGCAATATTCTAAATAATCCAAACTTACTGAGTTTAATTAAGAAAAGACAACGGCGAGAAAATGAGCTGGAAATTTTTCAGTTTTGAAGAAAAAGAAAAACCACGCTATTAAATATTTTAACATAAGAATGGCCAAGAGTAGTATGCAGTGAGGACTCCAGCGCACTTTCAAGATCATCATAACGTCATGAAATATGTCTAGATCAAATGTAGATCAATCGAATCATTTTTTTTTAAATTTTATTTAATTACTTCTATTTAATTATTTAATTTTTTACATTTGATTATGAATTATTTTATTATTATTTTATTTTAATCACTTGCTTTATTTAATATTTAATTAATTCTTTTTATTTATTTAATTTTGTTTTAGTTTTTATGTATAAAATTTAATTATTATTATTATTAGTATGATTATTATCTTTTATTTTTCTTTTTAATTTTTCTTTTTTAATTATTTAATTAATTTAATTAATTTATTATTATTATTTTTTACATTTACTTTTAATTTTTTGTAATAAGAGCGTAAATTATAACAAGAATATTTCAATTGGAACAAAATTTAAGTAGTAATTTTTAGATTTATTATAAAATAACGCTGAATTAGTTTTATATAAAAAGGGTAATAATTTTTCAGTGAAAACAAAATAAACATGAAAATAATAATTCTTACTCAAAACTAATTATCTAAATTTATTTTAAATGCAACTATGTTACAACAAGTAAAAAGTAATCGGAATTATTAAATAATAAAGTACATTTTAAGTAACTAATTCACAATGTATATTTTGTTATTCGCATAAATTACACATTTAATTTTTAGAAGAATCATGATTGTTTCGATATGCATTCATTTCATGAGAGAGGAGTTGCGATATGCATATGACGAATCTTATAGTAACCGTAGACATACCTTTCATTACAATTGAACCAATACCTTTTATTATCCAAATATTGAAGAGCTCGTTTTTCTAACTTGAAAATATACAACTGATTCATATTCTTTTTTGTGGGATGCTCAATGTTCCTTCATCAGTATAAACTTTTTTGTAAGATTCATGTGAGAAATTAGAATTTGTAAAACTTATTCTTTGGCTTTTAGAGTGTCTTTACTGTCTTTTAAGTAATTAACACTTGGGACGAAGAAACACCTATTCTTTTTATTGATTTCCTTGATTCTCAACCTTAACTTTTCCGATTACTGAACAAATTTTATTTCAGAACATTGGATTGGTCACTGGGTAATTTTAAGATTCCAGGAGCCCATCGGCAATCATTTTTGGATACAGTTGTGATTAAAAATGAAAAATAAATAAGTAATAATAATAAAAAATTAATAAATAAAGATAATGACAATACTACTACTACTAATAATAATAATTAAAATTTATTAAATAAAAAGAATTATTTACAAATTAAATAAAGTAAGTGATTAAAATAAAATAATAATAAAATAATTAATTAATCAAATGTAATAAATTAAATAATTAAATAGAAGTAATTAAATACAATTTAAAAAATAAAATGATTCAATTGATCTACATTTGATCTTGATATATTTCATGACGTTGTGGTGATCATGAAAGTGCGCTGGAGTCCTTACTACATACAACTGCCAAGACACGGTAAAGACAAATAAATGCTCTTTTATGAATAAGAACAAACAATGATTCAAAGTCACAGCACAAAATTCATGTAATAAATACTAAAAAAGAATTTTAAACAAAAAATTACATAAGTTGTTCATAGAGAAGAAAAAATCAAATCTACAATTCTAAAATATAAAATTTATTTTCCACAAATATTTATCTTGATTTATTGTTTAATTACATTATCTATATCTATTTTTATTTTACATTATTTTACTTCACATTAATAGTTGATTATTGTTGTTATTATTATTATTATTATTATTATTATTATTATTATTATTATTATTATTATTATTATTATTATTATTATTATTATTATTATTATTATTATTATTATTATTATTATTATTATTATTATTATTATTATTATTATTATTATTATTATTATTATTATTATTATTATTATTATTATTATTATTATTATTATTATTAATAATATTATTATTTATAAATAGTCTGTAAAAGTGCGTCAAAGTACATCACATACAATTTAGTTAATAAAAACAAAAATCTGTATTACAAATTGCTGAACAAATTTAATTAACTGACCGAATATTGAAATTTCCTGATTGGAAATAATGGCTATTTATTGTCATATATGGAATTAACAGGGAAAAGCTGAAATACAGCTCTTGAATAATTTTGATGGAAGACAAATTCCAATTGTTTTCATTTATTATTAAAAATTTGCCATTCATTATTATTTTAAGCAAATAAAAATTTCATTTATTTTACAATGTCACTAAATTATGAAATGTAAATATTAATTTTGTAGAAAACCTTTTATTAGTAAATGCATTTATGATGAATAAATGGAAACTCGTAATACAATTATTTAATTGAAAATAAAGTTCTCTGAATTTCGATTTTCAGTTAAATTTGTAGTAATTTTTCAAATGCATGAAAAAAGTATTTTCTCTTTATTATTTGTTTATAATATTTGAAAACTCATTTCTAATTTATTATTTATTTACTATTTATTATTTAGTTTTATTTGTTATTTATATTTTCTTATTGACTATCTATTTAATTAATTTTAATTATTTCAATTATATTATGAATAATATTTTCTTTAATTAAATCACATTAGATCATTTTTATTTAAATGAAAAATCTATTTAACAAATCGGAGAACGAAATGTAGATTTTTGAGTGTTTTTAAAAATATAAACATATGAAGAAAGTGAAAGTAAGAAACAAAATCCCAAATAAAATACGTAATTATTTGGCATTAAGTTTGCGTCATTAATTTTAAATGTTAGAAATAAATAACTATTTGTATGTCATTTGCATGTTTCAACTGTTTATAATGTCTTAAAATTATTTTATTTCAATTGTAAAATTATTAAAATTATTCCTAAAAAAAGGTGTTAGTGAAAAACTATTTTTTGGAAATAAAATGAGTTTTCATCTTTTACCAAGTTTAAAATAAATAAGTTTCTGAAATTTATTTCTTTAACTCAATTTAACAGCGAAAGATTTATCAAATATTCAGAAAATATTTTTGCCAAATAGAAAAGTGCTTATCAAAAGTGCTTATCAATGAAATGAATTATTGGAATTATAATAATAAAAATTAGGTCATTTTCGAAATAGGTTTTACGGCAATAAGAAGACATACCTTTTTTATTCGACGAAGTAAATAAAGTTAAAATTAAGTTAAAATTTTGAGTATCATTATTGATTTTGTATTAACATAAAAGGGTAATAGAAGTAATAGAAATATATTAATAATAATAATAATAATAATAATAATAATAATAATAATAATAATAATAATAATAATAATAATAATAATAATAATAATAATAATAATAATAATAATAATAATAATAATAATAATAATAATAATAATAATAATAATAATAATAATAATAATAATAATTCATGTTACTACCATTTCAAACACTCGTCAACCTTAAATTAGAGTAGTAAATTTTATAATGGACAAAGTAATATAATTGAAGGAAATTTTAATTAGTAAAAAAAGAATTTAATTTCAGATTTTGGAATATGTTGGTTTCTTAAATTGAGAATTATTTTGAAAAAAAGATTTACTAGAATAGTAGAGGAAATTGAAGTCATTCTGATTGTATAAAATGCTTTGGGAAGACAACAAAATTCATTTCCCATAAAATGATCAGATTAAATTAGTAAAATCAAAGTGCAATAAATGTTGAGCAGCCTGTCGGTACTTTTTGAATATTATTTGTTTAAATGCAGTTAAATTAATGTTGATCAATATTTTCTACCTTTAGATGTAAATCGTTAATTAGTTTCATTAAGATTATTTAAAAGCTAACATATATATTAAAAACCTTGACTATGAATCAGTAAATATATCGATGTTTTTGATATATTTACTGATTTATAGTCAAGACATTTTAATAAATACAATGTCAATGGAAAAGAAATCAGTGGTGAAATTTGATAAACAAAGTTCTTATAATATATATATAAATTTATTTTTCCACTTTCACCACTGATTATTTTTTCCATTGAATTTATTAAAAAGAGAGCTTGAAGACTATAAATCAGTAATATATTGATGTTTTTTGATACTCACGAATTATCAACACTGCCTTTTTTTCAAGGGTTTTTTAATTATTACAATTTCCTTTATCATCAATATCTTCTTTATCAATTCAACAAAAGGAAGTTTGATTCAGAAGTCTTTTCACATTTATCTTCTTTTTAATTTTTGCATATTTTACAGTGAATCCTAAAGAGCTACAAACCAAATAGTAAATTTAATTTTTTTTCGTCTAAAACGCAGAACAACAAAGTGTAACCCAGACAGAAAATGAATGCAAATTATTATTCATTATTCATAAACATAACGATGACTTTATAAAACAAACAGATTTTTATTTACATTTTAAAACGACGAGTAAAGTTTTTTCAAAGTAAATCTCTAGTTTTATTTATGAGTATTTCAATATATTTTAATTGCGAATAAAATAAATAAAATAATTAATTAATAAATGTTTCTAGTTACATCGATTAATAAAAATGTTTCTTTCTTGTATATTGATATAAAGGTATTATTTGTGTAAAAATGCATAAAATAATGACTATTATTATTTTCAATAATTATTTTATATTATAAATTATAGGATTTGTGAAAAATACTGCTGGCAAAACCACCTTCTGTCTAAATATAATTAACAAGTAAACATAATTTAGGGATTTAGTAGTATATAAAAATGAATTCAAATAAATTTCCATTCTTATGTCATTTATGAGTTACATTCACCTTCATTACATTCACCTTTCATTAGTCTAAGTCAGTTGTTGTATTCGGTTTTTCAAATTACAGAATAAACGAATTAATGGTAACAGTCTTTCAAGTCATGTACCAATATGGAATACTGTATTATATTTGTAAAGTTTCACCGAATTTCCAGTTTTAAGAGAACATTTTTCCATCAGTTGTATTTTGGACAGCCTAATAATCTCCATTCTTTCTGAATTGAATGGCGTTAAAAAGAATTTGGATAAATTTTAATTATACCATTTCCCAGAGAAAAGTAAATTTTTACCATTTAAAAGTAAATTTTTACCATTTAAAAGTAAATTTTTACCATTTAAAAGTAAATTTTTACCATTTAAAAGTAAATTTTTCCCATTTAAAATTAAATTTTTCCCATTTAAAATTAAATTTTTCCCATTTAAAAATAAATAAATAACAAAAATTATTTATTTATTTATAATAACAAGTAATTAAACAAATATAAACAAAAATAATTATTTTTTTAAATTTTAAATTATTTATTTATGGTTGCAATTTAAAATTTACTTTTAATTGGGAAAAATTTACTTTTAATTGAGAAAAATTTACTTTTAATTGGTAAAATTTTACTTTTAATTGGTAAAAATTTACTTTTAATTGGTAAAAATTTACTTTTTTCTGGGAAATGGTATATATAGTTGTTCTAATAGTTTAAATTATTTTTATTCATTTATAATTCATTTTATTTAAATAAAATAATTGTGTATAATAATTGCATTAAAGTATCTTAATATATCTATGAAAAATGATCCCATTATATAAGCGGGAAAATTGATGTCTATATCTGTATATAACTGGTTCTTAAAAGCCCAAAATGGACATGCAAACTTGATGGTTTATAGTCCCTGTTCCTACTGTTAACTAAAATATTATGACTAGAAATGGAATTAATTACATATGAATAGTAAGTTTAAATGGAAATCTATTTAATTAAATGGTAAATATAATATAAATAATAGTTAATAATAATATTATTAATAGTAATAATAATAATAATAATAATAATAATAATAATAATAATAATAATAATAATAATAATAATAATAATAATAATAATAATAATAATAATAATAATAATAATAATAATAATAATAATAATAATAATAATAATAATAATAATAATAATAATAATAATAATAATAATAATAATAATAATAATAATAATAATAATAATAATAATAATAATAATAATAATAATAATAGTAATAATAATCATATGTTATTATTATTATTATTATTTACTATAATTATGTGAATATTCACAAATTCACGAGACATTAATAATTAATTTGCTTCATTAAATTACTCTTTAATTAAGAGCTTGAGAAAATATCGTAATAAGCTAAGAACTATATATAACAACTATATTTATTCTTTTAAAAAATCTTTATAAATTATTCAACTTTTTCAAATAATGAATAATAATAATTAAAAACTTTAATCATAATAATGACATACCGATTTAATAAATGTCAAATATTAAGTTTGAAAGGTGTTTTGCAATTGAGTGCAGACAAAAATTTGCGTGATATATAAAGATTCCTTGCCATAACATTAACTTTTCACAGAGAATAAAATATATGTAATAATTGCAATAGTTATTAATATTTTATATTACATTTTACTATAGATCTTGTCTTTTGATAATATACGGTGGAGCAAAAAGAACTGACACATTTGAAATTTAAACCAAATCAAATTAAAATAAATAAATAAAAAAGTCATATTATTTATCACCTGTATATATGATGTCATTTTATTTTATTTTAAATATCATCATATGTACTTTAGGGAAATAAAAATACTTTCTTTTATCATTCAAACAAAAAAATGGCAACATATGTACAATTGATAAATAAAAATACTTTTCATTTATTTACTTTAATTTCGTTTTTTTTAAAATTTCAAATGTGTTAGATCTTTTTGCCCTACCCTGTATAAGAAAATAATTCTTAGTGAAAAGTAATATTGTTTATCTTCGAGAGTTCAGTTTTAATCATTTAACACTATTTATTAACATTCTCTTACTACATCATAAGTTAATAACCTTTTCATTTGCAATTTCGTTTAAAGAAAATCTTTTTTTCGGGAAATATAATCATTATCAATTATTTTCCAATTATGTTTTCTCCTATCAAAAGTTCGAATGTGTGACAAATGTTCCAATACTATTTATTATTTTTTTTATTATTTATTTTATTTACAGTATTTATTTTGGAGCACTGTTAAAGAAACTTGGTTCTCTTTGTCAAATCTATAAAATGATAATATCAGTGCAAAGTTCTGGAGGTCGCCGTTGTCTGTCGGGGATAAATTCAGTTGGGCAACAGTAGTTATAATTGGTAAACATGTTCAATATAATTAGTGATATACTATGTCTACCATTTTATTCATAAATAATTGATACTGCCATTATATATCAGAAACATTGAACGACTGGAGATTTGACAAAATCTACTATTTTAAATTCATTCCGAGTTTTCCTGTATATACATTTTTATTTTTTTCTCGTTTTACAATATAATAATAAATAATTCATAAAATATAACACAGAACAGCAATTAGTTATAATCTTTTATATAGTTATTATAATTAGTATTTTTATTTATTTATTTATTTATTATTATTATTATTATTATTATTATTATTATTATTATTATTATTATTATTATTATTATTATTATTATTATTATTATTATTATTATTAATATTATTATTATTATTATTATTATTATTATTATTACTATTATTATTATTATTATTATTATTATTATTATTATTATTATTAATATTAATATTATTATTATTATTATTATTTTTATTTATATTATTATTATTATTATTATTATTAATATTATTAGTATTATTATTATTATTATTATTATTAAAATTATTATTATTATTATTATTATTATTATTATTATTATTATTATTAATATGATTATTATTATTAGTAATAAAAATTTATTATAACTGTAAAACTTTAATTATCTCTAGTGACATTTTCAATCTCTTATTTTGTGGTATTTCATTAAAAGAAGGGGAAATTAAAATTACCTGGGCTTAAAAGACACTTTGAGGCATGTTTCTGATGATTTTATCTGCTCAATTAATTCAATATTGCTGAGTTCAGAAATTTGTAAATTGTTTAAACGAACAATTTCATCTCCTACTTTGAGTCCTGCTTTAACTGTTGGTGAATCAGGCAGCAAATTTGTAATGAATATCCCCTGTAATTAAAAGGATATTTATAATTTTAACTTCTTGTTTTCAAAGATAATTTCAAATTATTATTATAAATGAATTAGTTCATTAGTTATAATTTTAATATTTATTTTTTCTAATTATTATATCAGTTTTTGAACTAAAATTTTGACTTTGGTAAAGTCAACAATTGTGGACTTTGGGTTCAATAAAAAATGATTCTGTGATAAGTACTTTAAAGGATCAGTATAACATACTTATCAAAATTGGATATTAAAACAATTCGCAAACTTATCGTATTGATATAAGACATGACATAATATTAACACGTGGAAATGAGGCAATATCAGAAAACTTTTAACCGCCGTAGTCAAATACTTTTGTAAAGTCTCATATAATTTACATGTAATTGAGAAGTAAGGTTTGACTGGAAAAGTCTTTTAATTAATTTCGAGTTCTTATGTAACATCATTTCCAATTTTTTCAGGACCTTTTCTCTGGAAAACCTTTTATGAAAAAATTGAGGTCGAAATTGTCATCACACATTGAGAAAGATTATAAAAGGCTGTGAAAAATATATTATTAACTGCTATATATATATATACCAAATGTGGAAATATCGTTTATAACACTTGTAATGTTTGTTAAGTTACCAGTTTTGTCAACAAGTTATATATGGTATAGAGTCTGACTTGCTTAAAATAACATGCCAACTTGCAACGAATTGCTTTTGAGTGCTTAATCATGGTTACTAAAATAATTAATTACTAAATAATAATTACTAAACCAAATGGTTAATTAAGTTGTTTTAGTTAAGATTTATGAAACGAAAATCTTTATATTTTTTCGAGTAAATATATTCCACTTTGCATTATAATTATTGAGATAGTGATTTAAATTTATACTTTATTTAACCCTTTCTAAGGTGGTGGCAATATTCTGTACACCATTTTAAACTAATAAAAATATCTAAGTGTAACGCTGTCGGTAATCATTTTTACTTTTGGTACAACTACTGACATATATTGAGCTACCAGAGAACAAATTTATAGTATTTGAAACCATCGATGTGTATGATCATTTGTAACTATATAATTATTATTAATAAACTTTGAGTTTTACATCACTTTTAGTTTCCTTTGCCTTAGAAAGGGTTAAAAATAAAAATTTATTTTTAAAAACAAAAAAACAAACAAAAAAAGAAGTCATATAAACAAAAATAAAATATATTTCAATTGTCATAATTAATCAACTTTAATCTTATTTAAGTAAAAAGCAACGATGAAATTGTATTATGATTCAATAAATTAAATAGCTACCATCATAAAATTTCATCGGACACATTCAAAATTATCCAATGAAAAATAATATTTGTATTCAAATAACGTTTAAGTTATTCATTAAATTTTTATTTTATTTTGATAGAAAAGCAAAATTTGAAATTAGAATAGTCTATTTTGAAGATTTTCAGTTTTAATTTATAGGAAAGGTAAAAGATGAAGCACTTAGGGGGGGGGGGTTAAATGAACCGTTTGACTTTCAAAATCTACAAATGAAACTAAAATATATATGTACGTTGGTTTGGTTTTACTTCTTTTATTTTATGTTGTGTTTTAATGAATCAAAAAAATTGTCACAAAACAATCATAATATATAATAAGGGATTAGTCAATTTCGTAATTATTAAACACTATATTTTAATTAATTAATTAATTAATATATTTCTCATTTTAATTTTACATACTATTCCAATTTTTTCCACTTTAAAACCATATTTTTCCGATTTTTCTTTTATCAAACATATTTCTCTAATCTCTTGAAAAGGAATACTACTGTTTGGCACGTAGAATTGTGATAAATTGTTACGTTGGTTGACAGTTCGTTTTGGAGAATGGAATGGTGATGATACGCATGAGGAGTTTGCCGAACTTAGGGGAATAGAAAATGCCGGTGATTGTGCAATATGATATGGAGGAGGAGAACATGAATCGTAATCATAATCATGGTTATTTACATAATCCGTAAATACGTTTTTAAATGTTTTATTACTCTGCCGTAAAGAACTGAGAAATCTTGGTGAGGATGGGACAGACGCACTGAGTTCCTAAATAATAATGATGATGATAATAATAATAAAAATAATAATAATAATAATAATAATAATAATAATAATAATAATAATAATAATAATAATAATAATAAAATTAGTAATGAAATAAATTCAAATCATGAAAATTTAGAGAATCTTCATATGGCAGCAAATGCATTTTCCTCTAAAAATATTAATTGAGCAAAAGTATTCTCATATCCATTTATTTAGCAGAAAAATCAATAAAAATAAATTATTGTCATAACTTAATTCCAAAGAAATTGAAATAATTCTTTTAAATCGATTCTGTACATAAAATTGTATTCAAGTGGGATTTCATTTTTTATTGCTTCAATTCTTTTTTTCTAATTTATGGAACAAGTTACAGCTCAAAATATATTTTTTTTCTTTTTTAAAAAATATTTCAAAAAAATACTTTCAAACATTTTTATTTAGTTAAAGAAATAATTGACATCAGAAAATAAAATCATCAAAGTCATCTGTAAAAAATAAGAAATGACTGTTTAGAATTTTTAGCTGCATTTAAAAATGACATAAAGTTTCTTTGAAGTGTCTCATTGAGTAATTGCAATAAAATCAGGACAATTGAAATATATATTTCAGTATTAATTTTATTGAAAAATATATTTTGGAATAAGAAATTAATTAGTAAATTCTTTTTATTAACTTCGTTGGCAGTGAATTTATGTGGCACGTAAAACATATCTATCAAACCTAACGAAAGATGAACAAGCAATATTAAAATTCCTTAAAAAGAAACCATACGTTTACTTACCAAGTGACAAGGGGGGAGAATTTTGCATTATAGAGAAGAATAGTTACTGTGAAGCTGGTTACGAACACCTCGGCAACATCGAAACATACAAGGGAGTCAGCCACATGACACCAAACACCATCGAAATGAAGATCAACAAAGTATGGAAAGCCATATGAAAAACAGCTTACTCACAAAAAATTCTGATCTTCTCAACTTCTACCACCTAATTAAAACCTACAAAGAGGGTCCTGCTATCAAAATTAGACCTAAAGTGTCCAACACAAATGGACCAACAACTGAAACAATTTGGCTGCTTGAAAAGATCTTGAAACCTTTATTGGACACGATACCACACCATCTTCAAAGCAGCAATTCTCATCATAAACAGACGGCACTAAAGAAGAAATCAATGAAATCATGAATTTGATCTGTTGTCATTGACCTTGAGAATAACTGATAATATATAAAAAATATAATAAATTAAAAAGTAATCATTAAAATAATATAGAAAATTTTAGGAAACATACTTTCAAAAGATAGGATTTAATAATCAAAATTGACAAATTTATTGAAATATTTAAAAAGCGTATATAAATAGTTATTGGAGGCTTTATTTTAAAATATTTTGAAATATTTTATTAGGTTTCTAGAAGCTAATTATAGAAGCTTTATAAAAAATTTTAGAATGTGTTATTTTGAATTTTAAATTATATTTATTTTATTTTATTTTTTATTTTAATTTTAAATAAAATTTTAGAAATTTTTAATAAAAAAAATTCATAAAAAGAAAGTATATATTATATTTATAACCAATGAGAATTAAGAAAAAGGAAATAAAAGAAAGATAGAAATGTATTTTCGGGAAGAAGGTTGCTAAATTCCAGGATATTGACAAGGACTATCTTATAGTCGAAAATATTTTCATTAAATACATTATTCGCAGCAAAAAAAAATTATCACTTTATTGTTTTAAATAATAAATGCTGCTACCAAGAAATCATCACTTTATACTTATATTTATTTTTATAATAATGAATTTTTTTGAAATAATTTTACATGTCCAATAAGCCATTTTAAAATCTTTTGCATATTAGGTACCTAAAATTTGATATTCACAATATATAATTAAATATTTAATTAATATTTGACCTTTTTAAATTCGTTCTTAATTTAACTGAATTGACTATACATGCAATTAAATACCTTCATATAAAACGCTTAAATTTTACCAATTAATTCCATTCCTACTTTTTCTACTCTTCTAGGATGTAAACAGCTGTCAGAAAAATATATAAATTGCAATTTAATTGTCATTTCATACAATCTTAATTTTATATCGCATTTTATAAACTCCTTAGTACTTCTAAAATTGTTCTAAAATTGTAATTTTGTATATTAACTACAATACACTGAATTTACTTAAGAAATTATATATTCTCCTTTCTGTATTTTTATTTTTAATATGTAATTTTGTTTAAGTTACAGTTGTTTGAAAATTTCAATAATAATTTTTTTACAATAATTTATGTTAGTATAATTAAAATTAACTATGAATATAAATTTCAAAATCGGAAGACAGTTATAAATGTAAACCATTTTTGCATCTTCAGAATCTAAATATTTTCTATATCTCCAATATTCTAAATGTTCCAAAACTCACAATATAAACTCAATAGTAAAATAAATGAGAATAATAAAATGAGAAGAGCCTTTTAGAGAAGAGCCTTTTGATTAATTTATTTTATCTTTACAGAAAACACGAAAGGGTTTGAGTTCTAAATGGAAAAAAGAAATTTCAGTGATTTTAATAAGTTTTTATAAAGTTTTTTTCAATTTTTTTCATTGTTATTTGTCATTTTGAATGGAAAACTTAGTGAGTAGACAAAACTAGTCACTCAATAGAATTGGAAAGCGGAAAATATTGTTTTCTCTTTGATATCAATTATTTATATAATACTATTTGTATATTTTGCTAAGAAAATTACTGTATTGTGTGTGAATAAAAAATATAAATTTTTAAACATTTGACAAAAATCAAAAAATGAAAATTATTATTAATATTTTATGTATTTATATTTACATATTTTTATATGATTTTAATAAAAACAATTTTCCTATTTTTTTATAAATCTTATTTGTATTTTTCGCATTACTTTTCAAATGCACTGCAGTTCTATACAATTTTGATTAATTATTAATTTCTTTTATAAACCGGAATAATTTTAACCCACTTTTTTTTCACTAACTAGAATACAATTAAAATAAATTCCAGCAAATTTATTTCATTTTAACATATTGGAATTACCTCAATAAAATAGCGGTTTTGCTTTGAAATATTTTTAAAAGGATGAATTTTGTTTTTATTATTTCAACGTTAATATTTTATAAAGAATAGATTTTCTGTATATTGAAAAATATTTTTGTTTAAAATTTTTTTATCTAGTTAAAATGTTATTTAAGATTAAAAGATTATAAATTATATTAATTTGTCGAAATATCGAATTACAATATAAAAAATATACAAAATCACTTAAATAGTTTTATGTATTTGTACTGTTTTTCATTTAATTAATGTCATTTACTACGATGAACATTTATTGTAATTTTTTTAGTTTATGTTCAATTAATTAAAAAGATAAAATCGTTCTTAAATGGCAGACTCTTTTTTTCCGTAGTTTACATGAAAATTCATTTAAATTAATATGAAATTAATTTAATAATTATAAATTTGCGAATTTAATATTTCAATTTGAAAAAAAATCCAAATTTGTTTTAATCATTGTAGAATTTGAAATGTGATGCTAACTTTGTTTTAATGGCTCATTTCATATGTAAAGAAAAAAGTTAAAACACTTAATTTTTTTTCCATAGTATTCTTCCTAATTGTTCTCCATAACAGGTATATACTTTATTTATTACATTACTGCTGGTAAAAAAAGTTTCATTAACAATTACCTTTAATAAAAATTACAAAAATTACCGTTTTCACAGAATAAATATAATCCTGTAAAATATGATAAAATAATAATATTTTTAAATTAAACAGAGCAGATTATTGTCTTAATTATGTAATATTACTTTACTTCTAATTATTATTATATATGGTTACTCAATCTTGAATATTTGAATACAACAGATTGTGTAATGTTTATTGTTTATCTAAATTATCTTAATTATGTTCAATAATGAAAATTGTTGGTATTTTCTAAACTTTTATGATTAAAGAAAATAATTTAATTTTTAAATACATTTATAAACACAAAAATATTATATTTTATTCCAATACTTATTTAGAGGTTTTCCTGATAAATTATATAAAACAATAAAGTGATAATTTATTACTTTATTGTTTTAAATAATAAATCCTCCTACCAAGAAATAATCACTTTGTACCGATAAATTATAATTAATAGATTTTTTTAAACTAACCAAAAAGGATTTCTAGATTTACATCTAATTTCAATTTTAATGTTATTTTCTTATTTTTCCGTATACATATCTTTTGTTTAGGTTAAACTAGATAAACATTCCTAATTTCAATACAAGTGAAAGACGAACTAGGATTTATTATTATTTATATAAACTGCACTGTAGGCAACTGAGTCTGTTATTTAGATTAAATCAAACTTAATTTATATATAATATTATTAATAATTAAATTATTAAATTTTACTTAAATAAACACGGTAAGGATTTTATTAATAAAAATCGCCATTCGTACATCTTTTTCACTATATATTTCGATAGCATCAATATCATTGTCAGGTTACCTACATTCACGACGGATGAATAACTATACTATTTTGATAATATATAAACAAATGTTAAAATCTATAAATTTTAAATTATAAATAAAAATTTTAAACAATTATTTTTTAAAAATAATTTTTAATAATCAATTATATTTAAACTTTTAAAATTATTTAAAAAATATTATTTTAATTTTTTTTTATTATTTAACATAACAATTATTCAATATACATCAACATACAAAACTTTAATTAAAAACATTCAACACACACGTATTCACTGCATTCTGCACATTGATTTTAGGATTAAAAGTTCTTATCAATAATGCTTCACATATCACATGCTCAAAACAATTATCAAAATTTTGGGATAAGATTTAAAAAATCAGACATTCCTAATTCTCTCATACAGACTTTATTGTGATCCTTAATATTGGACACTCCCTTCGGTCGACAGTGTTCTTGAACTCGAGTACAGAATGTAGGTAACCTGATGATGATATTGATGCTATTGAAATATATAGTGAAAAAGATGTACGAATGGCGATTTTTTTTTGAATTTTAATTTAACTATAAATTTAATAACTGTTTAAAATAATTTTTATTTTAAGTCTGTATTAATAATTGTTAATGAGATTTAAGAAGGCGTGTTACGTCGAGTTTGTTTGTCCGACACCGAGTCACCGATAAAATCTGTCATGGAACAGCTGGAGTGATATGTATGTACGTGTAATAATTGTATATGATAATTGTGAACAAGAAAATTACATAATTAAAAAATATTGACATTAAAAAAAACAATTATATTATAAATAACAAGGTATAATAGATAACAAAAAAATAAAGCTACTTTGAACTTAAAAATCCAAAATATTTTCCTCTAAGCAAATTTTCTATTTATTTTTTTTATTTTTTCATCAATAATCTTAATCGAGGTTAAAAATTGAAGTGCATAAAAACCTCGGTTTGTGTCGTTTCGAAGTTGCATCGTTAAAATTTACATTTAGTTTGTTTAAATTTATGTAAAGAAAAATTTCCTTTTATTTCAGTAGGTCAAACCTTTATGTAGACTTTAAAAAAAATTGTCGATGACTGAATCTTGATTTAAAGATTGGGTAGAAAATTTCGCTGTTCCAGAATTGAAGCTTATTGTAGTACTCAAAAATTTATTTGAAAATTTTGTTATTATTAGACAAAGGTCTAGGACATCCAATTTATGTGGATGACTTTCTTCTAATATATAAAAGTTGTTTTTATGAGTTCAAATACTAATTCCATCTTACAACCAATGAGTCAAGGTGTTATATTCAACTTTAAATGTTATTATCTACGACAAAGGTTTAGTCACCAAATTGCAGCATCTGATAATTATAATAAACCAATCAGGAAACAATTCTATGTTCATAAAACACAGCTGAATTTGATGATTTATCAACTTTTCGAGGAGAAATTGCTGAATTAGCTAAAGAAGCAAACTTTGATGGTATGGAAGAAGAAGATATTAACGAGCTATAATTATCACACGATGAAAGTTTGATTGCCATGAATGTTGAGCATGCACTGGAGGACAATACTGATAAGCCTGATATGGTTCCTGAAGAAAAAAGGGCAAGCAATAGGTCATATTTTGAAAACGATGCGACTCTTTTACGATGAATAGAAATTTTTTCAGATAAAAATCAAAGTTTAAAAGTTACAAGATCTGTGGATGACACTATCAAATGTTACAAAGAAATTTATTTGCAAAGAAAGACCGTAAAAATTCACCAAACTTTAGAAAACCTTTTATCAGTCATAAAAAAGTGTTCAATGTTTTCTTAATTTTCACAAATTTCCTTTTTTTGATTTTTTAATTTAATAAAGACAGCAATATTATTTAATCTTACCTACATAAATTTTGTATTTGATGTACATTATATCTGATGGGAGCACATCATATTACTATTTCAAACATTTAAAAATTTCTTCTAATTTTATAAAGCATTCTCTAATTTTTGAAATATATTTTGTATTTTTATGAATTACATTTAGAAATTATGTATTTACTATTTTCATTATTGTATAATAATAACTTCTTTCAAATTTCACCACTGATATATTATCCATTGATATTGTATTTATTAAAAAGCTTGGCTATGAATCAGTTAATATATCAAAACATCGATTTATTTACTGATTCATAGTCATGCTTTTTACATGCTTTTTTAAATACATTATTATTATTATTATTATTATTATTATTATTATTATTATTATTATTATTATTATTATTATTATTATTATAATTATTATTATTATTATTATTATTATTATTATTATTATTATTATTATTATTATTATTATTATTATTATTATTATTATTATTATTATTATTATTATTACCTGGCGCGAAGAGAAATCTTCGTGTCTCCCGCATAGTACTGGTGAGAGCCAAAAGCTCGAAACTAGTCTACTATTGGGATTTGCACTGGGTATCACAAAGCTTGTACTGTTTATTTTATTCAAGTGAGACATCCGACAAAAATATTTTACACCATTACTTTATAAGTTAAAAATGCTAAAGGTAATCGGATGCACTTGTAAACAGTTTCTGTGTATCGACTAATTTTTTAGTCCGCAGAGGTGATTATGATTTTTCATACGCCATGTTTACAAGTTTACAGATTTTTTCTGTGACCAAGCTATTTTGCAAGCGATGTGATTTCCAGTGTACCAGGGAAAGTATGCAATAGAGTTAATCAACAATATTGTATACTTACCTGGCGCGAAGAGAAATCTTCGTGTCTCCCGCATAGTACTGATGAGAGCCAAAAGCTCGAAACTAGTCTACTATTGGGATTTGCACTGGGTATCACAAAGCTTGTACTGTTTATTTTATTATTATTATTATTATTATTATTATTATTATTATTATTATTATTATTATTATTATTATTATTATTATTATTATTATTATTATTATTATTATTATTATTATTATTATTATTATTATTAATATTATTATTATTATTAATTTGGTATCATTAAAATTGCAACTTATTCAAATAATTCAATTAATTGACGAATAAAAACCTTTTCCCGAAATTTATTAAATCTTAAAATAATTTTAGTTTATGAAAAATAATTAAGTGACACTTTATATGTTTAAATAAATGAAAAGAAAACGAAATGTACTTCTATATGTCAAATTTTACTTTACGATTTCAGCGAATTAAAGCCAACTTTTGTAGGTTTAATTATAATAACGCTTAATTTTTAATAAAAATAACAATGGTAATTTATTTAAATAATTTTAAAATAAATAAATTAATTTTTTAATTTTTAAACAATATTATTATAATTATAGCTATTGTAAATTTTGTGATGTCGTGGGTAGCGGAATTATTTATAAAATCAAGGTTCAAATAAATAAGGAAGCCATTTCCACAATGTTTATTAATAGTAAAATTTCGACCAAAAATAGGTCCTATTCACTCAAATACAAAATTTAGCTGACCTTTCTGATTAAACCTCTTTTGTTTTTAGTTTTTATTTTTTTGTTGATTCTTGTATTAGATTTTATGATTTTATGTTTCCAAGAAATATTATTATTGAAAAAAATTTTATTTTTTTAAAAAATTCATTTTAGAACATTAGTTTTTAATATTTCTTTTCTATTTTGCTTTATTTTGTGAAAGTACATAAAATCAACAACAAAAAATGATAAGGAAAACGAATGATTTGATTAGAAAGATCAGCTAAACTTTTAATTTATCATTTCCTGAGAGTACTTTAACCTGATGAATTTTTACTATAGTTAAAATTAAATCATATTTTAAAATTTATTTTTAAACATCATTCAAAAGTTATTTTAATGAAATATAGGTACGGTGACTGTTATGCTGTTAATTTCCTATATTGTTCAGGATGTGTTATTTTTAATTATTGGTTATTTATTTATATGATGATTCGTGCTGTGTAAGGAAAGATGTAGAACCCAGCCGAGTCTCCTTTAAATGAAACTGTCTTGGGACAGCTGGGGTGAATGTATGTACTGAAAAATAAAAAATACTTTATAAAAAATGAACAGTAACAATTTTTCAACTTCAAACTTTATTTATAAAAACAATAAAAGTAAAACCTTAGTTATTGGTTCTGTTGTATCCAATTATTGTATCTAATGGTTTTAGATTATCCGCGCGGACTTGAGTGGGTAAATAGTTTGACACGAGATTAGAATTTGTTTCCCAAACTTATTTTCCTAATAGTTTGGGTTGAGATTTCTTTCGGCTCTTTAGTTCGATTGACACTGGTTAGATACAAGATTATAATTTACTTTCTAAACTTGTTTTCAGAATAGTTTAGGTTGAGTTTTCTAAGTTGAGTTTTGGCTTGAAATTTGGTTGTTATATATAATTTATTTTCTAAACTTTTTTTCCGAATAGTTTAGGTTGGGTTTTGGCTTGAAATAATAATTAACAATTTTTATGGATTTTTTATTTTGTAATCCATTTTCTATAGCGATAATTTACTATGGTAAATTATCGCTATATAGTTTATTTTTTTTCAAAAAAAAAGGATAAAAAACCTTCTCCACGTGCAACATGCAGAATTGTTGTTTACATGTAACTAAAAAAACCAACAAATAAAATAAAATAAAATATAACAATACATTACAGTGACAATATTTTATTTGGGAAAATAAAGAACATATCCAAAATAATTGAAAAAAGACACATTATAAAATTCATAAGTTTAAAACATTTATTACAAAAATAGTAGTGAAATATAGGATTGTCCTATTAAATAAAGGACATAATGTCATTGTAATTATTGTCATAATTGTTTTAGATTTATAGACATTTTTTAAAATTCGTTTTAACTTTATTAACATTTTTGTTTCAGATTATGAATATATAAATATAAATTGCTTTAAATGTTTTAGATATAATATTTTAAATATATAAGCGATTTTAATTATTAATCTTATTTTATTATTAAAATATTATTCAATAGTAAATTTTAATAATATTAATTGTTGTAAAATTAACCGGGGCTTTTCTCCTCTTATGGTATACCTCCAGTCAAATCTTCTGTGCTAAAAAATGTGTGCATTTTTTATTCTTTCTTAGTTGGGTTTTTATTTGTTTTTATTTGATTTTAAGTGTGAGTGTGGTTTTTCGGATTGTATTGGAAAAATCGAATTGAACTTTATATTAGTGAAATTGACTTTGATTTAAATAAAGTTTAAACTTGTGAATTTCAAAAATAAAACTTACGTGGATTTGTTTGTTTTATAGATATAAATGTTCAAATAGATTAAATTATGTCAATTGGTTGGTCAACAAGAAAAGATAAAAATGACGCAAATCAACAAACTATAATTACTGATATAAAGATTTCCAACTTTCAATACAATATAATGTTAATTATCTTACGCAAGTGCAAGGAAATTTAGAGAATCGTTATAAGGTTTAATGAAAACAAGGAAATAACGTCATCAAGAAAATAATCATCGCAAACCTTTTGGTGATTGGATAGATAAATCGCACAGATCAATATTTTTATCCAGGCAATGTCAATGAAAATATCTCTAGAGTTATATGGTCAGCGAATTTGAATTTAAAACTCCATTCTTTGACGATATAAAACAGAAGAGCCCCACTCTCAATTCGAATTGATGAATAAATTGAACAATATGGTCAAAATTGTAAACCAATAATCTTGAATTTCATTTTCTTTAATTTAAAGAAATTAAAAAATTATAATTTAGATAATTAAAAATGGAATTTAGTACAATAATTCCAATAATATTTCTACTTTATTAACATATATTTTGAGCTTGTAACAACTTTTTATTACAATATCATTGAAATTATTATTATTATTTTTAATATTTAATGAAATTCCTTCGTTTATGTTTTTTACAATTTTAATCGATACTAAATAAAATAAAATTGTAAAGATTATTTATTTATAGCATTTGAAAAATGTTACTATTTACAGTTCAACCATTGATATAAACAAAAAAAATATAGACATTTATAGATAATAAATTTAAATTGTTCATTCAAAAAGTGACAATTACAATTAAGTTGGAGAATTATTTATCAAATATTTGTTTTAATAATAATAATATTTAGAACTTTATTTACTACTAAATTACATGTGTTAGAATAATTGCATAAGTATTTATTAACGTATTTTCAACCCTTCAGGATTTTCAAGTGAAATTATAAAGTAATATAGAGCTTTTACGTAGGGTTTTCACTCAAGTCTTCAAAATTTGTGGAAAGGTAATTGTAACATGTAAAATTTACGGCAAATCATTCCTTTTAAATTATTGCTTGATATAGAATTTGTTTCAGTGATATAATTTTGTTTTCAAATTAATTAAATAAAACATTAATTTGAAACTTTTCTTTAAAAAAATTTTTAAAACCAGTTTTATTCGTAGCCGTAATGGATTTAAAAGGGTAAATGTAAATAAAATAAAATCTTTTATTAAATACCAACCAAAAAGGTTTGAACTTTTAGAAAAGGTGCTTTGAAGAAATTTCCATAATTTCCAATTAAAAAAATTTATTTAATTATTTATTTAAATATAATATATAAAATGTATTAAAAATAAATTTTTAAAATTAGAATTTAATTTAGTTGAAAATCTGTAAAATTAAAATAAAACTTGTCATTGTAAAACTTATCATTGTCAACAAAATAGTTTAAGAAGTTGATTTTATTAAAGATTTTGGTTATTTGATTGTTTTTAATGAAAAGATTTTTTATCAGTAAAATCCTTTATATTTTTTGTCATTGATCAACTATTTTCTATTTCATTTCTTTTCATTTCTTTCAAATCAATTCAAACAAAAAAATTAATAAATTTAATTAAACTTGTTAAAAATAATATAATTTTTTGTAACAATTATATGTTTCATCCTTTTCCTATTCGCATATGTACCACTAAGTTTTATGTCAGGATTAAACACTTTTGGTGCTTATAAGCGTTTCAATTTAGTGATTATATAATGCGTGATTATAGTGTTCACATCTGCGCCCACACAAAATTCTTACATTACTCGAATATATTAAATTTATTAAATTATATATATATATATAGTTTTTTTTTGTTCCTGTTACATGCATATAAATTTATAACGAAGATATGAAGAGAAAGTTTTTAATGTACAATATTGTAAGGAGTTTATTTGAATTTATAATTTCGCGCAGATGCGAAATAAGAAATATTTAAAAACAAAATAAGGTTGTGACATTTATTTACTATAAAATGATAGACATGTGTTACTTTTGTCATCATATTTCCAAATGCATTTACATAAATAATCAGTCTGGAGATGAGATACGGGTTAAAAGAAAGATTTATGAATTTCATCTCCGTTTTAAACAAAATCGAAAAAGTTTTTTTTCTCCTGCCAGCAGAATTCTATCAAATCAAAATGAAGCGGCTGTGTAATTTTAATTGATTTATTAAAATAATCATTTTTAATCAGTTTAGAATAAATCGCTGCTTGTCTGTAAATTAATTAATTATTAAATTTATCAATAGATAATGATTATGGAAATTATTCCATTGAATGGTGCAAATGGAATTAATTCATTGAGAGATTCTTTTTTCAATCGAAAATAACAATGAATTGTTCTGCAAACAATAAAATTCATTAATTAAAAGACCGAAATAATACGAATAAAAGTTATTGATTTTTCAAAAGATAAAAAAATTGTTTTATTTTTTGAAAATATTTTTGCATTTTTTATCTATGGCTTCTATTGATTCTTGCATAACTTCACTTTTATCAAAATAAGAAAACTGCAAATAATATACGTTTTTAAATATTACATTATATGTATATAACTCTTTTAAGTAATCTTTTATTTGTTTTATATCAAATTTCATCATCTCTGGTTGACTAGTGGCAACTGAATGGTGTTATATCGGCTTTAAAGAGCCCCTAGCCATTTAGTTTAACCTCTTAAGTGGTATGACGGATATAACTGTCATCAACTAAATTGACATAAAATGACAAAATATGCTAAAAAATATCATAAATATTACTTTTGTTAACATATTACTTAATAAATATCATCCAACAAGATATTTATTTTATTTTTTGTAACAATATGCCAAGACGTATATATACGCTATCGGATCAACAAAACTCGCTTGCTGCGGAGCTCATTTCGTTTGATGAAATAAACCACCTTTAGAGGTTAATTGTAAATAATTTTCTTTACATTCGTCAATAATTCGATTTTCAAAAATGATTCTCGTCACTTTGGTACAGAATTACATTTTTAGTTTTAAAATTTTTTTCATCCTATAGATTTTTTTCAACAACAATCAGAATCAGTTCTTATTTTTAATTAACTTTGACAATTCTCTTTTTATTATTCAAATATTAGTTATACAAGTTTCTCTGCTCCATTCTGTTAAATATTATTACTTCCTAATATAATTTACTTACCTAATATTATTACTTACCTAATTTTCTCTTTTTAATTTGTTCAGCAAGTAAACTTAAATAAATCAAATTTTATATAATTTTATCTTGCTTATATATCATTTATATCATTTAAATCATTTACTTAATTAATTCTTCAATTTTTTTAATTCTTTCATTTATTTTCATTAAAGTAATTTTAAAATAAAAGTGAAATCTTAAAAATGTCTTTAAAATAATACTTCACATGATATTTGTGAAAACTTTGTTAATTTAAATATTTTAATTAATATATTGTTAAATATATCATACTTATATCTATATATAATATATATATATATATATATATATATTATAGAATATATAATATATATACTCAATTAAATTTATTGTTATCCTAGCTACAAATTTCGAAATTAATTAAAACAAATTAAATATTATATAATTAGAAACCTATTGCAAATAAAAATATTTTGATTTTCTTACATAATTGTAATAATATTTTTTTAAGTTTCAGTTAAAAAATATTTTATTCGTTTTTTAAATAATCAATTTGTCAAGAGATAAACAATAATATTTTGTTTAAATCAATACACTAATCTTCATTTGATAATTATACTTTCAAGATTGAAGTAAAAATAGATTCGAATATCAATTTATATCGACAATCGTTGTTTTGTTTTAAAAAACAAGATGCAATTAACTTTATAGTTTTTATTTAGAAAAACCTCTTTAGTAGAGAAGAAAATCAAACTTTTGAGGATGGAAAAATCGATAATTGATTTTAACATAAATATTAAATTTCCAATTTATTTTGAAAATACAATCAAAGGAAATTTCCAAGTTTAATTGATTTGAATTTCTTTAAGTGGAACGATAAAAAGAATATTTTAAAAATAAATATTAAAAAATTATAATTACAATTTCAAAATTATTAGAACTAAAATATGGAATAATTTTATTTTGATAATACAGACCGAAAAGTTTTAATTATTGAAATTTAATTGTTATATTTTTTTTAAAACGGATAATAATTAATTAAGTAAAAAATATATGAGTTTTGTTACATCATAATTTATATTAATATTTTTTTAAAATAATGAAGACATGACTTAATAATGTATTTTTTTTCGGACTGAAAATAATATATTCAAAATAAAAATTTCTTAATATATTAAATTGGTTTAATAACTTACTTGTTCGAATTTCACTGTCATTATGATAACTTAATTTCAAAATAATTAATACAATGTAAGTCATTATAATACCAAATTAACATCCATATAATTTATTAATATTTCAGTTATATTATAAGCTTTATATACATCAATAATATTAAAATATAAATAAATTCATTACAAATAACTAATCGTTAACACTATTAAAATAAAAAGAAATTAAATTAAATATTAATTTAAATATCTTTTTTTTCATATTTTGATATTCTTCAAATATTTTATTGTTTAATGACTAATAATTAACTATTTTTATTATTAATGATATTTTCATTTCAAAATGTAACTAATAATAATTTTATTAATTATTTAAATTATAAATTATTTTTGGTTACTTTCGTTATTTGTATTCAACTCTTATAGTTTTAAAGATTTTAATTAAAACAATTTGATTTGAATAAGATATACAATAGTAAGATTATTTATTATTATTATGAGGAGGTATTATTATTATTATTAGTTATTATTATTATTATTATTATTATTATTATTATTATTATGATATTATTATTATTATTATTATTATTATTATTATTATTATTATTATTATTATTATTAATTATTATTATTATTATGATTATTGTTATTATTATATATTATATTATTATTAATTATTATTATTATTATTATTAGTATTATTATTATTTTTATTACTATTTACTTATATATTATATTATTATATTTTATTATTATTATATATTATATATTATTATTATTATGTTATATATTATATATATAATATTTATAATATTAAAATCTAAAATCTGGGAATTTTCTTTTGTTTAAAATTCAATAGAAAAAGTTTTGTCTTTGCTCCAATTTCCATATTTGATATATATTAAAATACATTATATTATTTTGATTCAGTAAAAGTGATTTCAAAGTAAATTTTAGTAATTTTTAAGAATAAATAATTACAAATGTTAATATTATTTATCTTTGAAGTAATCACCATTCGAATTCATAATTTTTGCTATATTTAGCGAGCATACAGGTTCCTTTTTCATATTTTGATTGAAGAAATCAACTACACACTTTTTTACTTCTTCAAGTTTGGGAAGTTTTTTCCAGAAAGTATGTGTTGGCAGGGACCTAAAGATGTGATAATCTGTATTGAGTTCAAATCTGGTGTATATGACGGGTGAAAAAATAACTTCCAATTCAAGCAAAAAAATAGTATTTTTCGTGCGTTTTTGATGGATGTATACTTTTGTCAAAAAACAAATTAATTTGCATGTTTCTTAAAGAAATTTTTATAAACTTGTGAGTTATTTTAAATTCAGAGCAATACTTTTCAAATTGCTCTTAGAGTCCATTAGAGAAACATTATTGTGTATCTAGAATAAGGAATTTTATTTGACAAAGGCCACTGGAAAGTTTTTAGTGTAATAAAGCATATAGCAAGTTTAACTGTTTATAAATTATTAAAACAAGGAATTTTATTGATAAAGATGAAATAAATTTATTTTCAATCATATTATGAACTTTTAATTAAAATGATATCTACTTTTGCATTTTTTGTATTTTCCATACATTACTATGCAACTTTTTTAATATTTTTATTTTCTATTTATTGAATGTGAATTATATTTTTGAATTCTAAAAATAATTATTTGAACTATTTTAATAAATCGATTCCTAGCACTATACACCGATCCATTGATCACTATGATTCTTGTCCGATAAGTGCACGAAACTAAAATACTGCCTAGCTTAATTATTGTGAAAATATAATTTGTTGGTTTTCCCTGAGATTTCCCGCAATTTATAGGTCAGATTCTCCAATATTCCAATCGATAGTGATTTTATAGCAGTTTAAACTTGAACAAACTTAGAAAATAATTGGCAATAACATTTAAAATAAGTAATAATAAATTAATAATCATTAAAAGATTTGGGAATTTTTTTGTTTTAATAAATGAAATTCCAATTAACAGATATTAGAGAAATTCCTCTTTCGTAAATACTCAATTATTTTTAAACATATAAAGAATCATTTATAAATATGTTTTTAATAATGGAAATTCGAGATCAAATTAAGTGTTTCTTTTAATTATATTGTTTTTATTTAGCATCATAAATTTAATCAATATAATAATTTATCTAAGGTGTATTGGAGTTGGAAAAGTATTTTATTTAAATAATTTAGTTTAGCTAAACTTTTTGAAAAGTTTTTCTTTATGTAAAAATATATTTAAATTACTGAAAAATTGTTGTTTTTTGATTCATATTATTT
>CAUHTR010007292.1:0-33811 GCA_959609185.1 Schmidtea polychroa
NGCACCATTTTTAAGTTGGAAATAGATTTTCGATTTCCAGTTAATACAGTGACAATTGCGATAATTAATTTTAAGTATGTTTCAATTTATTGTATTAAATCATCAAAGAATCTGAAAGTTATTTTACACAATATAATAAATAATCGATATAAGTTTATATTAACAAAAAAATTTATCCACCTGCATAGGAGGACGATCTTGAGGTAATAATAAATAAAGTATACTTGAAAATCATGATGTGTAAATTTATCAGCAATGGTTAATAAGTCATTACAAGCATGAGTATCAGCAAAGGCTTGGATACCTAAGCAATTAGATGGATCAAGCTGCTGTTTTAAAAATTCACAACAAACATCTTGAATTTCTGATAATTGTAATAAACAAGCAGCTGGTAGTAAACACTGTACATTCCACTCTTTAATAACAATTTGAGATGTATAACAAAATTCTACCAATGCTTCAACAGCACGTTCATCGATATCCCTTAATGTTACCTAATATCATTTGATAAAGATAACCAAATATTTAATTACTTCATTTTGTAGTGATTCAGATAATTCGCCAGTAAACATAGCTTTAAAATAAGGACTACATGCAGATAACACAATTCTATGGACTAAGTTTTTTTGACCAACAATCAAGGCTACGTCACAAAATTCGCCGTGTTTTCTTAGTTGATTAATGGATTCCAAATTAATTTTTGGTTGCTTCTCAAGTAGCATAATTTGGTAAACGTATTAGAATTGAATGCACCCCCAGAACATTGATTTCCAGTAATAATCTTTTTCTCAAATATTTCCTGAATGAAAAAAAAATAAAAATTGTGTAGGAGAAATAAAATTTCTTACTTATTAATGGAAGAAAAACAGCCAATCAAAATTATTGGCTGGGATCTGAAAATTTATTTTTCAGGCAAATTGAATTTCACTGGGATCTGAAAATTTATTTTTCAGGCAAATTGAATTTCAAGTTCAATTTGTGGTGGAAATTGTCAGCAAATTCAATTTGTGGTGGGAAGTTTTGACTTCTCTAGTGAGCACTGATATTTGAGAATTATCAGGATGATTGAAGTGTTTCTGCACTTAATTGCCATTGGGGAGATGGGGGGTGAATAATTGAGAAAGGAATTATGGAATTGAAAGGAGAAATCGCTCAATTCAAACCACAATTTGATAATATTTAATTGATTGATTAAATTAAATTATTGACATAGTCCTCTCTGGTAGATGGTGGTTATGATGAAAGCTTTCATTCACCGCTAACGAGAGGAATTCAATTCCCTTTCGTGTTAATTTTAAGAAAATATTTAAAATATTTATATATTGCTTATATATTATTATTATTGGTATTATTATTATTATTAGACTTTATTTTTATTAATTAATGAATGTCAAATTTAAGATTTAAGTTTTCTTTAGAGTTTTCTTTAGTGAAAATCTCATTGTTATATAATTATATTTTATTATGTTTATTATTACTATTATTACTATTATTATTATTATTATTATTATTATTATTATTATTATTATTATTATTATTATTATTATTATTATTATTATTATTATTATTGTTATTATCCTTATTATTGTGATCATTAGGAATTATTATCATATTATTATTATCATTATTATTCAAAACAAAAAAAAAAAAAAACAAAAAAAAAATCATAATATAATAATTATATATAATAATTAAGTATAATAATTATTGTTATTATTGTTATTGTTGTTAATATTATTATTGTTATTATTATTATTAGTATTATTATTGTTATTATTGTTATCGGTAGGAATTATTGTTATTATTATCGGTAGTATTATTATCGTCATTATTATTGTTATTAGTATTAACATTATTATTTATATTAAGTAGTGTGAGGATGATGGGGGGAGTCGAATAAGGAAATTTCAAAATAAAATATCTCAGATTTAAATCATGGCAAAGGCAATAGCTAAAATAGGTAGATAGCAATCCATATTTATTAACTATTATTATTATTATTATTATTATTACTGTGTGGTAAATTAGACTTATTATATGCAGATTCGAGGCCGAATCTAAATTAAAGGGGGAGATATGTTGGGGTTCAACAAGAGAGGCACAAAATGAGGTGAAAATTAACAAAACAACCAAATTCAAAATAAAAATTTAAAGTACAAAATATTAATTAAAAATCAAAGATTTTAAAAAATGAATATTTCCTGGGGGAAACTGGTATGGGCGGATGCTAAATAATGAGACGAGTTCAGCCATAATAAAATAAAATCCATGGGGGGTCCCTAAAAGGAATAAATTACAAAAAAACAAAAATTAATTAAAAATTAATTAACTAATGGAAAACCCGAGCTAATGGGAAACCCGAGCTAATGGAGAACCCGAGCTAATGGGAAACCCGATACAATGGAAAACCCGAGCGAATTGAGAAATTCAATTTCGGGAAGGCAATTAATTTAGCCGGATAAAAAGCGCCGTCAAAGGAAATAAACAAATTCCTTTCAATTAAATTAGACCTCCAAGAGGAAGCCCGGGGGAAATAGAACCAAAAATAATTGGAAAAAATAAAATCAATTAACAAGCGAGTATAAAAGCAACTGACAAGAAAACAAAATGCCAGTTGGTCGAAGAAAAGAAAACAGAAGTTGACGAGAGTGAAAAAGGAAATATTAAAGTTAGTCGAAAGTAAACCATTTAAAAAAAAATCGAACGTACCAGAAAGGGATATCTCCCATTGGAAGATCTACCCCTGCGTGAGATTTGTTGGCAATTGAAAAGTGCAGACAAAACCTGATTGTATCAAGTGTGAGTAAACTAATACAAGTGTAAAAGTGTAACTGCATCAGTGTCAATAAAGATTTTGTGTTGGGTTATTTGTTTATTTATTCATTTGGAAAAGAACACAAAGGAGTCAGATCGTAGCACCGACTTGCATTAAAAACCCAACAAATATAAAATTTATTATTATTAATAATTAATTAGTATTATTTTAATTAATTATTTATTTTTAATTATTTTAATTAAATTTTATTATTATTAATTAATTAGAATTATTATTAAATATAAACACGATGGGAAAATAATATTAAATTAAAGAATACAAAAGTCCAAGTGTTAAAAAATGTGATCAAATTGAACCCATAGTTTTCGTGTGAATGGCAATTGATTATAAATTTTGAGACAATTTTCCAAGGTACTGCATCTCCTGTGTAGTGCTGATGAGAGCCAAAAGCTCGAAACTAGTCCACTATTGTAAATTATTATTATTTTTTTCAAATTTTATCTATGATTTCATTGAATAAAATGTTTAAATTTGAAATAATTATAAAATAATTTCAAGAATCAAAGAATATTAATGACAATATTATTCTTTCTATTAGTCAAATATTCCCAATAATTTTAGCAGTTACTTTTCTTAGCCTCTTTATATTCTTTCTGTTTTCATATGTTCCTTACATAAATAAATTGCACTGCAATGATTATTATTTCCAACAAATTTTATAATTAATTTTTATTTGATGTGATTCTTTGAGTTTGGACCTCCCTGTGGCAATACCATACATACATTGGATTTGATATGTATTTATTCCTATAATGGTATACTATTTACCACTCCCCTAGATTACCTTTAGGAATATATTAATTTTTCCATTTCGAATTAAATTAACTCATTTTTAATTAATTTTGTGCATTCTTAAAAATTCGATAGATTTGTGTTCCATTTTATCTGAGTCCCGATGAAGAATTGAAACTCTCTGTAGTGCTTCAAACATGCACATTTAATTTTATTTAATTTTATTAAGTTTTTTTAATTAATAAAATTAAAATTTACAAATACATTATCGATATAATATACAAAAATCACTTTGTTTAAATATTTACATTTTTCATCGCCACCTTTATTTCAAAATCTATGCAAAACTTTGTATTTTCATTAATTTGTCAAAAATCTGTTCTATCCACAGATAAATCATTTTCAAAAATCAAATTTACAATCATCAACTCAGTGGCTTGTTGATCATGGAATGTTTTCACTTCTATATCAGATGCCTAATCGAATCAACCCCAATCTTCATGTTCTTAATATGAACTTTAAATATGCTTTATCAGTGTTCGAAGTTCATCTAATGGAAATATCAGATCGCATTTCAAATTCGAAAAAGAAAGATCAAACCATTGTTTTGTATCAATCTCAAAATTTTTATCGAGTTTATTGTATGAATATATTTTTAAATTGTCAATCAGATATATTTTCCCATAACGAATAATTTATTAAACTGACCCACACTCGAATGATCCTTTTTGCTTTTTACTATTTAATCAAGGGCTTCCAATTTATGTTAGGAAACTCGCACAAACATTATTGAAATACAACTTTGATCAAGTTTCCTCAATTTAGCCTTTGAATCCCTTTCTAATTTCTTTTTTACCTTAACAACACAAACTTAGGATAATTAGAAATCATAGTGATTGAAACTATCTTATAATGAAGATTACAAAAATACATGTCTAATACCTACAGGATCTAGCTTCCTTCATTCACATTAGAAATAAGTCTAGGACAAAATCTTGAAGTTTCTCGGCGTGCTCTTTATTGCCAATTGGTTTCTTACAGAAAATAAATTATTTATTTCGACTGTAATGGTACAACAAAATTTAACCATAGTCAAGTAAAATGACTCTATATAGTGTGCTACACCCATGGCTAATCTCTCAAAATTTCTCTCGACATCCAACGACCCAGATTTCCATTTGATCGGCGATGGATCTATAAATGTACATTCCACGCATTTACTAACATTTTTTATAATTTCTCGAGGAGTTCCTAGATTTTCTGTCTAAAAAAAGATACTTTTCCACTCAAAATGGTGTTTTCAGTGAAGATTTCTTATTTCTTCTGCACAACCAAATGGTATCTTTAATCTCAGTTTTCTTTTCGAAACCCGCGTTAGAACAGCTGTCCAATTTCCTGCAGACTTTACCAAATGCGCGGAAATGGGAATAGTTCTACTGTCGGTAACCTTCCTGATAATTTACAATCAACATCTAATTAAAGTCTCTAAAATTCAGTAAACTTAATTCCTGGCTCCGTTGTTAAGGATTGTTTTATAACAATTTACCACGGTGGCTGAATCTAAACTCGATTCGCCTTATTTCATGCTCAATTTTATCTCCAAATTGATACCTTTTAGAATTGCATCCAATTCTGCAACGCTTATATGAGATTGGCCGTTGCCTTTTTGAAGCCAAGCTACGTCTTTCACCATATTATCATCTATATGGATTTTTATTATATTCTTTACTGATTTTTTATTTCTTATTTTATAAATCGAATGATTCCTAAATCCTTTAGTAAGTTTTTTCTACTAAAAAGATTAAAGAAATTTTTAGAAGATATTATTGCAAATCGAATAAACTATAAATCTTTGAAATCGGCCTAAAAGTTATTTGAGAAATTACAAAAAACATTTTTTTAGTTTTTTCTAGTAAATCGTTAGTAGAGATTTATTAGCCATTTGGTGTTACGAGCTCACAACATACTACTCTTGCATAATACGGTATTAAATAACCTGTCATTCGATGTTGCCGTCTGTACATTGAAAGAATTTCCCCGGGAGATTTTGTTTAAATAATATTCTCAATATGAGAAATATTTAAATTATTAAAATTTAATTATAACTTTTAATACGAAAAAAACGAAAACCACCAGAAAACTAGGAAATTGATGCAGAAGTAAAAGATTTTATTCAAGATTGTGAAAAATTATTTTAAGAAAAATACCAAGATAAATTTGTCAAGTTCTTTTTATATTAACAAATACACCGAAGAGATTTGAAGCAACAGAAAGAAATAAAGTTATACAGATCTAAGTGAATCCAAGAAAATATAAGTGCAAATGATTTTTTGCAGTAAAATAGAAAGTTTAGCAAAGCAGTTTCTCAGACATAAATTTTGAAAAATTCATTTATCTAGTATATAATTGTGAATGTATGTATGTATGTTTGTAAAAAATTTCTAAATACGGAAATATTTTAATTGAATCCAATATAAGAATCCTTATAAATCGTTATTATTACAAAAAAATCACTTTGTCCCATTTAAATTCTTAGGTTAAGCCTGTTCAATTCAGAGCAGCAAAAATATGGGTGACCATTAAAAAAAATTTGGTAATGTTATTTTATTTTTTGTCTAATCGTTTACCAAATACCTTTATTACATAACATTAGCTGTACACATCATGCCTTTCAATATATAAAACTGTATCTGTCTATATGTTCACTATTATAATCTATAGATATAAAAAAATTAGTTTTTTATTATCATAAATACAAAACCCTGGATCATTTTAAAATCATTATATTGTAATAAATTTTATTTCCCTTATAATGTTATCTAAAAGACAAATGCCAATTGGATCTGTTAATTCTTCGGCTAAAAGAGCAGCAAATCGAATAGCAAATGAAACCCCACAGCAGCAACAAGAAAGACTGGCTGGGGTTAGAACTCGGATTGCTATAATAAAAGCAAACGAAACCCTACATCAGCGACAAGCTAGATTTCCAGACTTGAGAACTGAGGCTGCTACAGAAAGAGCAAACGAGACGCAAGAACAATGACAAGAAAGACTTGTGCCCGAGAAACGTCGGGTAGCTCAGCTAGTTGATTATATACAATTTTTAGAGTAAAATATGTTTTGAAAATTAGTGTTGCTATTATATCAATAATAAATAACCCAATTTACTTTTATTTGTTTCCGAATAATAGATAAATATTTTTATTTATTGAAATAATTATTATTATAAGAATTTTTATTTCTCCCAATTTCACCACTGATTATTTTTTCCATTGAATTTATTAAAAAGAGAATTTATTAATTTTCACTTGAAAAAGTCAGTGCCGAAAAATCGTGAGTATCAACAAACATCGATATTTTACTGATTTATAGTCTTCAAGCTCTCTTTTTAATAAATTCAATAAAATAATTATTGATATAAGTATTATTATGAAGAAATTTGCGGTGTTGTTATACTAAATGAGACAGCGGTCAATTATTTCAGCAAGTTTGGTTTTATTCATAAAAATATGTAATAAATTTATAAATATTTTCAATATTTTTAATTATTCAAAATAAAAATCGTATTATTTAAGACAAAACTGTACAAAAATTATCATTTAAATTTTACATAAATTCAATTTTCTAAATATGAGTTCCTTTCGACTCCACATTTCGATAAAAATATAAATAAATGAACCGAATATTGCATATATTTCACTTTTTGCAAACAGACAAATGTTTAGATAAATCAGTAATTACAGCAAATTGAGGTGCCCCACGCACAACAATTGCCACACCATAGTAAACACTCTGAAACATCCCGAAAATCACAGGCTACGTCATGTCGGCTTTCATAATCGCACTTAGGTAGATCCAAAAGGGATAACTCAGCAGATTCTGTAAATTCAATTCCATCCAGAATTAGCAATAGCAAGCCGATGAATTTGAAGATATTGCTGGAAAATACAGTATACAATATTATAATGTAAAACTTACAATCAAATTATTATTTGGCTTTCGAATGACTAACTGAACAAAGTAAATATTTTACACTGATATTAATGTGATTTCTAATGGCAAACTAGTTTCGAGTTTGTTTTGTTTTCACCAGTAACATTTAGGAAACAAAATTCCACTCGGGATAAAAAAGTTGTGATATTTGATACAGCCTGGTCACAAAGTTGCTGGTTTCAATTTCGGATGGAGTTGAATTTTTTTTAGAATACTGAATCAGTAAATAATACATATTACGGATAGAATTAAAAGGATAGAATCATGGCTTACAGCTCAAGTCTCAATACAAAACGTTACCATATTTTGTTCAAAGATTGTCATTCTGCCATTTTTAAATCATTTTCATAAAATTCATCTTTTTTTCTTCATTTTCTGATTCCTTTTATAAATGAATGAAACTCATTTATTCATACTCAGAATGTCAAAATATACTACTGACAACTTTACAGCATAACAAGTAAAACTACTGACAAATTTGTCAGCTAATTAATTTAATAATAATAAAAATTAAAATATGATTAAAAATTAATAAAATACTCACTGTTGACACATTAAAATCAATCTGATCATTAAAATAAAATTTTAAATCACACTTTTATACTTCACTTCTAACGGAAATCATGTGACGTATTCGGTGCGTATGTTGGTGACATTCGCGTTGATTAACGGACTGTGATTTGTAAATATCCGATTAGTGAATATGACAGTAATTTTTATTATTTTTACATATCTATATGGATTTTTTTATGATTTTTTATTAATAAAATGTGTCCTTTTCGTTTTTTGCCTCCTAAAGTCATTTAATGGGTTAGGGTATTTTATAGTTATTTTATAGTTTTATTTACCGATATTTTCATTCTTATTTCCACAAATGGTAATGATTCTTCGTTACAGTCCTTCCAAATCTGGCTTCTATTTCACAAATGTATTCGCTACATGTTTATCTTCTTTCCATATACACTTGAATCTTATACCAAATAACCTTTGTAGTTCTACTCCTCCAATAATCTCTGGTATGATATTCCTTTCTATAATAATTTTATTGTCACCAATTTTTAATGTAGATGTTTACATCCTACCGATATGAAAATAGCGCGTGCGTTCGTTTTAAAGGAATCTGGTGTACAAATTGCAGTCTTTTAACCGTTAAACTTTATGTCGGTCATTAACTAGCAGATCCACAAGTTACATGTTTTTTTGATTTGTTCAAGCTTTGTTCTTTTGCTGTGATATGAATGCGGGTTGAGATTTTGGATTGTTTATATACAATCTCAAGGGTGTACCTAGAATTGATAAAGAAATTCAAATAAATATATTGAAGTAAGCTACTGTTGTAGAACCATGAAAGCGATTGATAAGCGGTATAGATTGGATATGAGACGAATACTGGGGAATTGTTGGTTCTTAAGGTTAAATTTTACGAAACTCCTAAGTTGAGATTCTGAGTCAGTTTGAAACTGATGAAGCGACCTTGCTTGATTATGATTTAGACAAGTACTCTTGCTTAGTCCTCTAATAAATTATTGAAACCTTAAGATCATTTTATTATTATTATTATTATTATTATTATTATTATTATTATTATTATTAATTATTATTTTTAGCTATTTTCATTTTGAACTCATTTCCTATAAGGTATGAATTTAATCAGATATTTCTTCATATGATTTTTATTCAAATGATTATATATAATATTTTGAACATTTTACAGAGCTTTCCCTAAAATATTATATTGTTGTCATTGAGTAAATGAAAAATAATAAAAGTAAAATAACTGTGACTGCTTCTAAGTCCCTAATGGATTCGCTCACTGTCTCAGAGGCCCGACTGGAATTACAGTCAACGCTTGCTTCCTTCTATGCAAAATGCTCTTCTTTCATCTGCATTTTTGTTACTCTGTAAACAAACATTGTCGAGTAGAGAATTTCCTCAGATTCGCTTTTATTTTCTCCTGCCTATTAATTTTATATTTCTAATCGATAAGCTCTGCAACTCTATTATAGCTCAAGCGAATAAGTTGGGATTCCATATACATATTTATATATTATAAAAGTCAATTGCGTAGTAATCATAAAACGTTTTCATTAACCAAATAATTTTATTAAAATCATTTTATAATTATTTATTCTTTTAAATGAGCTTTGAAAATATAATTAATTCTTTAATTAATTCAATAGAATAATTTGGCCTAATACATGTAAAAATTACGTAACAATTCAATTATTAATCGAACGATTTCTATTGGTGGAAATTCCTACCAATGATATTAGCATATTTATTAATAACTAACTCTATTCACTAATTGAATTGTTGATCGATTCAGCATTTTGATAGCGATCGAAACACAAACTCGATTTGTATTTGTATAGATCACTTTCTCATCTGTAGCCATAGTTACGAAGCCCGGTTATTTTAAATTCATTTAAATACAAAACGAATTTCATTTCGAATTTTCAACAATGGAAGACCATGATTCTATGAAAGGAAAAACTGAAACGTTAATTCTTTCGAAGAAAGGTAATTGTTTATTTTTGATAAGCGTTAATTTTTAATTATATAATTAATTGATTAATTTAATGAATTTCTTTTCCTGTTTACAGATGAGCAAGAAAGGGTACAGAAGAAAACGTTCACCAATTGGATTAATACATATCTAGTACAGGTAACCTATATTATTCTAATCAAGGGGGTAACTGGGTTGTTATATGCTCAGGGGGGGGGTAACAGAACTTTTATGTACAACTTACATTTTTATTCAACTTTTGTTATTTATGATTTTCAATTAATAGGAAACGTGAATTGATAGCGAGGAAATTATTTATTTTACCTTTGCCTTTTAGATCTTTTTATATAGCTATTTCATTGGTTGCCGGGATCTCAATGCGAAGAGTTTATAAAAATCTCAGAGGTCATAGAAGGAGAATCAATTTTCCCAAATAAAATATTCTCATTATTCCCTTGGTTTTAAAGCAAAACAAATCTTTATTTGTTCTTTTTTATGGAATAACAAAGCGTCTAGCCTTCCACCTATACATTGAAACTGACCCCAAGCTCCACATGATAGAAACGCCTTCATAATCTTCTATATAAAAGTGAAGTACATATTATCGGACTCCTTGTAGATATCTAGATTTACCTTTCTATTTGATAATTATTATTTATTTGCATTTATTTTATGTATCCTTTGTTTGATCCTTTATCTAAGTTAAAAGGTTTTCACGCGAATTATCTTTCTCATTATGAAAATGTTTACATAACCCTCAAGCCCAATCACATTGTCAGGCGTGGCATATGAATAAATTTGAGAGTAGTATTACGAATGGGAAATGTTATATTAAGGGGGATTCTTGATTTAAAGTGATAAATTAGTTCTCAGTCTATTGATAAACTCGAAACCTTTCGGTGAAGAATTTCTAGCACTTACCTTAAACATTCGGGTACACTCTGTAACTTATATGTGAATAGTGATATTTATGAAAGATCAAGGATGCGGGTAATATTGGAACAATTAAAACCAATAATAATTCTTCTTACTCAATTTTAACCCTTTCGCGGACGCACTTTTTAGTTGCTGTAGTATGACGCAGTAGTATGACGTGTATACACGTCATTGTCCATTAAAGGGTTTAGGATGTCAAATAGTGAAATAATTTATATAGAGATGTTTCAGATATTTCCCTCCTCGTTATTAATATATCTTTTGTCTCCCAAATCAAAATTCTAGAAATTGTTTTGGCTAATTTTACTAAACCTTTTTCAAAAATATTTATTGGTAATCTAGCCTTCCACATTAAGAGTTTGTACCTAGTCAACCCTTTATTATGCAATTCTTTGTCCAGAAATGTTCTGACTTGTCTTCTTCTTGTTTATATAATGCCCTCCGTTTAATAAATGGCTTATTTGGGCCCAAAATTCATTCCAAACCTTGTACCATAATAATTTATTGAATAATATAAAAGTAAGGACTTTATTGAAATTGTTTTCCCAAAAGAATGATTCGTGATATTTTCATCTGAAATTCCTATTCACAGTGCGATTATAGGATTTGTTACTACCTTTAATTCTACAATTATGACATTCCTATCTTTATATAGATATTCTTTTTGAATTTCATATCATCTTCCTAATTTTATGCTTTCGAATTTCGTAAACCCAATTTAATTTGAAACAATTATACCTAATAATTCAGTTGTTTTTTTCAAGAAAAATTGCTTTATAATTTCTTTGTATTATTTTTTTTAATTAAAATCAATAAACATGAATGAAATAAAACTTAAAATTTATTTAGTGTCTGCATAGGGCCCCCAAAAAGTTAGAGCACGGCACTGATTAAGTTAAGGAATAAATATATAGAAATAATTAACATTAATATTTTTACATTTGCGGCACACTTGCAAAACCTAATATCATACCATTGTGCCATACCCCTGATTTAAAGCATTAACATATTTCATGATTTAGGCATATTATTACCTTGTTCAAAATAATTTACAATCTCATATGTTTCTTATTACAGGAGTGGTCGATAAGGCGGTGCATATCCGATTAATGTACTCCCAGTTCCCTAAATGTGCTATAAGATGTGCTATATTCAAATATTTTTATAAGAACTTTTTTCAAATTTCACCACTGATTTCTTTTCCATTGGCATTGTATTTATTAAAAAGCTTGACTATGACTCAGTAAATATATAAAAAAAACATCGATATATTTACTGATTCATAGTCAAGCTTTTTAATCAAATATTTGATTATAAGATTATCAACGTGTAAGAATTTGGCTGTTTCCATATTCAAAAGCTTGCTGAAATTCCTTTATTTATTTATTTATTTATTTTTCTTGGTTTTGATTTAATTAAATTTCATTTGAAATCAGAATTAAGTTAAATATAAAATTTTATATTATTGAAAATTTTCGCAATAGTCGGTAAAAAACTATTTTTTATGTCAATAATTTGTGCTATATAATCAAATAATAACATAACATTTTTTTAAAATTTATTGAATGGCATTAATTAATGTTCAATATGTGTATTCGCCCGAAACGGCGCGGCTTTTCTCCACGCATATACGTGTAATCTCCCGGGAAGTTGTTAATAACTCTGTAAAAATCAGTATTTTAATTTTTATTCCTAAAATTTAACAATTATTTTAAAACGTATTTTTATAAAAGCCACAAATTGTACATCAAAATTTATAAAATGTAACTGGCGATTTCACTGATTTATTTTTTAGTGTTAATTGCTGGATATTTATCTATGATAAGAATTGCCTCTTTCACTGGCTAAAATTTTAATTGAAATATTTGTTCTCTTCTTTCTTTGTTGAAATTGTTGAAAATATTTATATACTTGGAATTTTTCCGCCGGATCCAGATGTTATTTAACTCTTTGGTCCTAGTTCCTGAATGTACTTTCAATATATATTTCTTTGCATACATTACACGTGATGGAATAGACAATGTTTTTTGGAAATTTATTCTTTTTGTGTCTGGCAGTTTTCCATAGTTCAAATGTTTTATGTTTGTGATGTTTGTCAGAGATTGCCTCAATGTCTAAGATTTGTATTCAATATGAATTGGAAGGCCAATATGTTTCAGTTCTTTAAGGATCTTGAAATCGAGTTGGTCTCTGATGAATGGAATATCCAGATAAAAATATTTCTCCCTATATTGAGTCATACACCTTAGACTTTTTGAATTGGAATTCATTTTTCAACGACCTTAATTGTGTTAGCTGATTCTGTGTATAGCTTTGTTAACATTTAATTGCTATTTAGAATTATTTTCCTTTTTAGTACTTTGATTGTCTATACTTTGTTTTTCATTCTTTATTATATTTACTTTTTGTAAATATGGAAATGCTGATCTTTGGTACATAAATATTTCCTTATGGTTATGTCGAATCCGTATGTTGGAGCATTCATTTCTATTTTAATTCTATTCTATCTTCAGGAGTTTGTTGTATCAGATTTAGCATCAATAAATATTATACATTGCTTGGAGTTTGTCATAATTAAGAGCATCGAGGGAGTCAGAGTAACAATCATTATATACAATCAACGACCTTATTTGGTAAAACCCAATAAAAAATTAATTTTAAATTGTTCATTTGTTTTGCGATTTCCTTGTATATTGCTTTATGTATAATAAATAAAATAATAATAGTCCAGCTACTGATAAAAATTCATTTTCAGATAAATGTAAGTAAGAATGGTTGAAATATAAAAATACCTATGACAAAAGTAATGTAAATCTCCGTTGTTTTGTTGAATTGTGAATTCATTATCAATGAGCACCCTCTATGTCAGCGATGGCGAACCTTTTTGACAAGCGGGTCACAATTGAATTTATTTTTTTGGAAATATCAGCCTATGGGTCAAATATTATTTTAGTTATTAAAAATTAAACAAAAATTCATGTAAATATAATATGATTTTAGTTATTATACATTAATTAGATATGGTGTCCGGAAAATTCACCAAATGGAAAATAATAATAATAATAATAATAATAATAATAATAATAATAATAATAATAATAATAATAATAATAATAATAATAATAATAATAATAATAATAATAATAATAATAATAAAGTGATAATTTAAGCCTTTTGCCGCGAATAATGTATTTAATGAAAAAAAATTCGACTATAAGATAGTCCTCGTCAATCTCCTGGGATTTATCATTCCTCTTCCCGAACATACATTTCTGTCTTTCTTTTATTTCTTTTTTCTCACTTCTCATTGGTTATAAATATAATATAATATAATGATATACTTTCTTTTTCTGAATTTTTAAAAATTTTATTTAAAATTAAAATAAATATCATTTAAAATTCAAAATGACACCAACTAAAATTTAAAAATTTTTAAAGCTTCTATAATTAGCCCCTATAAGCCTACTTTAATAAAATATTTATAAAGTAAAGCTTCCAATAATTATTTATATACGCGATTTAAATATTTTAATAAATGTCAATTTTGATTTTTAATTCCTATTTTTTGAAAGCATATTTCCTAAAATTTCTATATTATTTTAATTATTACTTTTTTAAATTTTTCTATATTTTTTATATATTATCAGTTATTCTCAAGGTCAATGACAACAGAATAAATTGATGATTTCATTTATTTCTTCTTTAGTGTTGATTTTTGACTGTCTGTTGAGAATTGCTTCTTTGAATCTGACATTTTTTTGGATGTTTTTATTACATTATATTACATTATATTATATTTATAACCAATAATAAGTAAGAAAAAAGCAAATAAAAGAAAGATAGAAATGTATGTTCGGGATGAAGATTGCTAAATTCCAGGAGCTTGAGAAGGACTATCTTAAAGTCGAAAATCTTTTCATTAAATACATTATTCGCCACAAAAGGCTTAAATTATCACTTTATTGTTTTAAATAATAAATGCAGCTACCAAGAAATCATCACTTAATAATAATAATAATAATAATAATAATAATAATAATAATAATAATAATAATAATAATAATAATAATAATAATAATAATAATAATAATAATAATAATAATAATAGTAATTGTTAATAAAATAAATTTCCTTTGTAGTTGGAAATTAAAGTAATCTTTGATTTGTTCGAAATTTTTTAAAGAGGGCACTTGACCCACTTTGGGATACATTGGTGTAAATCAAAAGTCGGCAACGTGGTGCCTTCGAGACAAGTTTAAAGTGCTCGCATTCAAATATCTAATAACTAGTAAATATTCATAGATGCAATAAATATTTTAGGTAAAGTAAAAAAATTGGTCACTTTGGCTCTTTTATGATTTAATATTTCTTTGAAATATAATATAATAAAAATTATAATTAAAAGAATTGTAACGTGAATTTCCCATTCGGTGAATTTTCCTGGAACCATTAGATACATATTCGAACACATTCGTATGATTATTATTTTATAATTAAAAAAGCAAAACAACTTGTGGGTCACCTGAATTCGTTGCGTGGGTCAGTTACAGACCCATGGGTCATAGGTTTGCCGTCGTTGGTCTATGTTGTGACATCACTCAATAATTGTCCGTTTAAACTGTTAAAATTTTGAATATTTCTTTAAATTGAATCACATTTTATAATTAAAATTTTTAAGACATTTCTTGATTTCATTACTGATTTAAATGAAATTTTAATAATTTATTGTCTGGGACATAGATATCGGCGGATCTTTTTCTATAAGGGGTTCGATGGAGAGGGTATTAGAATGAAATTAAAATAAAATTTAATTAATTAAAACACAATAATAGCGATCAATAAGCACTAATTATTCAATTAATTAATTAATAAATTAATCAATAATAAATTAATCAATTAAGGAAATTATTATAGAATTCTTATTGATTTTTATCGATTTTTCATTTTATTTGAATCAAATCAGATCAGATCAAATATTCGACATTGAAATTGGTAAATGATTCGACTGTCGCACAATGGACCGCTTGATAGTTGGCATTGTCACAATTATAGCAACGGCGATTAAGATTAAATAATTAATTAATTAGCATTCGATAAATGTTATGCGGGTGTTGACAATGATATTAACTGTAGCAACCACTCAAACATGCAATACCTTTTATTGACCAAGTTCACTAGATATTGATATTAAATATTTGATTTGTTGATTCATTAATTAATTATATTTATTATATTTATTAAGTTTCATTGACTACTGGCCTTTAATGTGAAGACATTGAGAAATCTTACAGGAATTACATAATTTATTTTTGATTCTTTAAAGGGAGCTTAAAAGGACTCGGAGCGGTCTCTACTATTTTCAATTGAAATTATATCATTGGTATTTGATGTCATTTAAAGATTTTATGGCAACCTTTACATTTGCAAAATTATCGATAAAATCTTTTACTTATTTTGGTCACCTTTGATCTGTTATCTTTTTTTGATGATGCTTCATTGATTTTCATTCTGTAAAAGATCAAAAATTTAATTCTACACAACACAAATTTTAGGCTGCTTCTTTATCAGATGAAATTGCGTGATAAAATAAAACTTAATAAAGGTAAAGCTGAAAGTTTGTGTTGCATAGAATTAAATTTTTGATCTTTTACCAAATGAAAATAAAAAAAAATTGCAAATTTCTCGAACTATTAATTGGATTACATGGTTTGTTTTAATGGAGAAATATTGGGGAAATGATTATTTTGTCTCTCCTTCGTTATCGATATATTTTCAATTTCTTTCATCTTCATTTCTTTTTTATATTATCGATCAATATTTTGTCTTATATTAATTGGTAGTCCATAAAAATGAATATAAATATGTTTTAGTAAATTAATTCGCTGTTTATAACCTCTTGATAATATGTCAATGTAATGTGATGTAGTGAAATAATTATGTTCGTATGTTTTATTATGTATGTGGGTATTTCTACATACAGTATGTATACGCAATTGGCTATTTATACATACCGAGTTTAACCTATGCGCATCAATCAAAACCGATTAAAACCGGCCTTATAATTTATGAATAATTATTGGATGTGGCTATTTATACATACTTATTTTTATTATTATTATATAGTCAGAGTTTATCCGACAAGATATTCTGTCCCCCTATGGGTATTGCTCGTAAGGGTAATAGTCGCAAAGGTACTGCTAAAAATATTCAAGGCAAAACTTTAACAAAGAAATTCTCAATATTATACTTTAAATATACACTCAAACTAAAATTTATTAACACATTCACATTCCTCATCTCCGCATTTCATAGCATTTTCAACAACATGATACAGTAAGTATAAATAGCCAATTGCGTATACCCATACTGTATGTATAAATAGCCACATACTTTTATTATTGAGAAATTTCTCGTGTTGTTTTATTAAATCAGCCAATAACAGATTTTGTATGGAAATAAAGTTATATAATTAAGATTGAATAATTCTTAACACTCATTATTTGAATAAATTTGAAAGTCAAGAAAACCTTTATATGTAATTAAAATATATTTAAAGATTTACAATAATTCCAGGCTCATCCTCCGTATAAAATAGACAATCTCTATGAAAGTATCAAAGATGGACTTTGTCTCATACATCTTCTTGAGGCGATGACGGGAGAAAAACTGGTATAATTTTAATTTCTATTTCATATTTTAATAAAATATTTACAACAAATTTAGAGGAAAGAACAGCCAAAAAATATGCAAAAGATTCATCGGCTTTCAAATATAAATACAGCTCTGGAATTTTTAAAAAGTCGAAAAGTAAGCTAAAGAGTTATTTCTAGATCTCACTGATATTTTAGATAAAACTTGTTAATATTAACGCAACGGACATTGCGGATGGACGGCCATCAATCATTTTGGGGCTGATGTGGACGGTCATTCTATTTTTCCAGGTAATTGGTAAATAATAAATTTAATAATAAATAATATTCCAGATTGAAGAACAAGAAGAAATACTTATTGGAGCTTTAGGCGCTGATTATGATGGGAAATTAAATGCTAAAACTTCTTTATTAAATTGGGTTAATAAGACTATTGGAGAGTGAGATTTTTGATATTTGCATTAAATTTTATTATTTATTATGTCTAATATTACTTTTAGTAAATATAATTTAAACGTCACTGATTTTGGTCCAAGTTGGAGAGATGGGAAAGCATTTAATGCTCTTGTACACAATATAGACCCTTCACTAATCAACTGGAACGATGTCAAAAATAAAAGCAATAAAGAAAACCTACAAGAAGCTTTTATACAAGCCGAGCAATTAGGAATACCTCATCTTTTAGATGTTCAAGGTATTTCATTCAATATAGGGAATAATAATTAATGGGAATTTTTCATTAAGATGTTGACGTGGCTAAACCTGATGAAAAATCTATAATGACATATATTACACAGTTCTTAAAATCATATCCTGAAGGAGGTAAAGAAATAGAAGAAAATGTAAATAATAAATTGTTTTATCTTAAATATTTAAATGAAATTTAGATTGTTGCAACAAACAAAGCAAAAGAAGAGGCAGCTTTACGTATGCAAGAAGAAGAAGAAGAACGACAAAGACTTGAAGAAGAAGAAAGAAAGAGACAAGAAGCTGAAGAAAGAGAAAAAGAAAGAAAAAGAAAAGAAGAGGAAGAAAGAAAAAGAAAAGAGGAAGAAGAAAGGAAAAGAAGAGAGCAAGAAGAAAAAAGGAGAAAAGAAGAGGAAGAAAAAAAAAGAAAAGAAGAAGAGGAAAGAAAGAGGAAAGAAGAGGCTGAAAGAAAAAGGCTAGAAGAAGAAGAAAGAAAAAGAAAAGTCGAAGCCGAGAGAAAAAGAAAAGAAGAAGAAGAGAAAAAAAGACGGGAAGAAGCTGAAAGAAAAAGAAAGGAGGAAGAAGAGAGAAAGAGACAAGAAGCTGAGGAAAGAAAAAGAAAGGAAGAAGAAGAAAGAAAAAGACGGGAAGAAGAGGAAAGAAAAAGAAGAGAGGAAGCAGAGCGAAAAAGAAAAGCAGAAGAAGAAAAAAGGAGGCAAGAAGAATTAGCGAGACAAAAGAAATTAGCAGAGGAAGAGAAACGAAAAAAGTTTAAAGAACATATGAACAATATGAAAAAATGGGTGGACGATTTAAATTCCTTTTTAGATGATGGATTAGAATGTGATAGTGATTCAATTTGTAGTTATCTAGAAAATTTAAGTGGTCTCCTGAGTGATAAAGACTTGGTAGTATTTCTATTACTGTAACGCTTTTACGCATATCATAGATTGATGAAGACCTTACTGAACTAAAAGATGACATTCATTCCGGCAAATGCGGTGCGGAATATTCAATACCTCTGTCAAATGAAGTTGATGATTTTGAAAATAAACTGAAAGATTCCTTATCTAAAGCAAACAATGTAAAGAATGCGCTGAACCAAAATCAAGATCAACTTAAAGTTTGTGAAAAGAATATGGATCAAGTGACTGACTGGATCAATAATCTGGACAAGGCAATGGAAGACATCAATGATACTAGGACTCCTGAAACCGTTGAACAATCTCTTAATAAATTTAAAGTAAAAATTTAAATAATTTGTTTGTTTTAAAAGATGAACTTCTTAACTCATTCTTTGTATTTTTAGACTAATTTATACACGGAACCGACTGCAGTTAACAGTCTGAAGGAAGTCCAGGAAATGTTTACAAAATTAAAAAATTCTGCTCCGAAGAATTTGAAAGAAACTCAAATGCAAAATAAAATCAAAGACTTAGAAAGAAAATTGAAAGTAAAGATAAAACAGATTTGATATAATAATTTCTTTGATTATTTTAGGAGAAAACCGACAAAGGTAAAGCAATTGATAAATCTTTAAAGGATTTTGACAAAAGTCTATCGAAAGCCAATGATTGGCAAAAGGATTATGAAAAGAAGATAAATAATATTGGTCCTTTGTCGAACGATATAACAAAATTGAAGCAACAATTGGAAAAAATTGAAGTAAAGTCTTATTTTATGAGCTATTAATTAATATTTCAAATGTTATTCCATCACGGTGTGTCACTAGAGGGGGGGGGGGTGAATAAAGATAACTATCTCTGTAACACTTTATACAATGTTAATGTAAGTAGTTATAATTCACACGTGAGAAAATGTGAGTAAATTCAGATAAGTAAACCAATTTCTATAATATTGGTTGGTGTGTGCATCAATATAAATATGAGGTCATTATTCAAGTTCTTAAATATTACTTTTATATATCATTTATTTTATGTTTAGGAATTTATGATTTTAAATTAATTTTTGAATTATTTCGATTTAATATAAATTAGATCAATTTTGAATGATGGAGAGACTTCTATTTTTTAATACTAGAAAATATTGAATTTTATATTCTAGGAATTTCGAAGAGTTTTCTTTAAAAATAGTTTTTTATCCAATCTGTTTGATAACTTGTAAATTATAATATGTTAACAGTTTTTATTCATTGAAATGTTTCTATGTATTAAAAGTTTACATGCATTTTTTACTATATATATAAATTAGATTATAAATTAGTACTATATCGATGTTTCTTGATACTCACGAATTTCATCGTTTCCAATTTTTACATTTTGGTGTTTTGAACTCAATACTAAAACTTTATAAAGTTGTTATGGTGTGTTTCTATGTCTTTTCAACTTTAGATTATTCTTTTCTATTTGGTCTTATAGTAGAAACCAAAAAAAGGCTTTTTGCTAGTAATCTTTTTGCAAGCGGAACGCTTGTAAAGAAACTGTCTGTGATTGTACCCACATACAAAAGAGGGTACACTCCTGAATTGGCTAACCTTAACGCCAAAAAATGTCAACCTTGATAATAATTGATAAAATATGACAATGCACATTTCTTTTTCATTCTAATTATTCATGAAAAATTTTATTTTATTTTAGAATTTAAAAAAACTACAAAAGGATGGGGAAAATATAATACAGGATGCCATTGAAAAAGGTCAAGTGGCCCTTACCTGTACAGCTGATTTTGAACCGATCCAGTCGAAAATAAATTCAAATTTGGAGAATGCAGAAAATAAATGGCTACAAAATACAGACGCGATAGAAAATCTGAAAGATGAAATTATGGATAGATTATCAAAAGTCGAAGGAGTAATGCAGAGTGGTAACAAAGTCGATAGTTGGCTTAAAGAAAAGGAAGCGGATTTAAAGGCGTCCAAAGGTCCATGTGATTCGCTTACTCAGAAAATTGCAAAAATTGATGATCTTAAAGTAAATTATTTTATTTTTAGTGTGACAAATCTAAACAAACCTAAAATGTTCGCCATTGATAAACATTTTTCAATTTTCTTTCTCTTTTTAGAAAGCATAATTTTAAATTATTTCTTTTGATAAACTCGTGTAATAAAATGATTTTTATCAAAACTGACAATGTCAAAGTAATTAATTCAAATTTTTATTTTTCATAAATCTACATGTCGACAGTTAAATATGTGCAAATCCCAAATTTTAGAAATTCAAATCAATATCAATGTTATCCAAATAATTACAGAATACCATTCAATCAATACGAATGTTTATGCAAAATTGAATCGAATTGCAGGCAGTAATTAATAACTTCTACAAATATTATAATTAATTGTTTGATAAAGATCACCACTATTTTCAATTATACATTTTAATATATAGGTTGTATGATAGAAGTGCTTAAGGTTTTATAAAGTCTTTAATTACTGTGTTGGGATATTTCAATTTATTAATTAATCCTTTAAAATGTCTTTTATCTTAAATTATGGCCGTTTTAGTGGATTAGGGCATTAACTCTTTCATTAGAATTCTTTTTTAAATCATGAAAATTTTATTTCACATAAGATTTATCGGCATCTAAGTATGATCGCGCAGTACTGAAATCCCAGATATCAATACATTTGTTAGTATTTAATACATGTTTAGTATATATCAGAACTTCTCTGTGACAATATGTCTCTGCAGGATTGAAAGGGTTAATCCAAGCGTTCTCAAATGGGTAATTAAAAAATAATTGTATATCTTACGGAATAGTTTGCAACGCCAAAAATGGACACAAATGATAAATTTTTATTTTTATTTTAGTTTAATATGTATTTCACAGATGTAATAGTTTATTTTGTAGATTTAATGCTATAAGTAAATACCTAAAGGACTAAAGAATATTTGCTACCAAATGGGTTAAATAAGTTCAACAAAAAAACCTTGTAATCTGACTCCTCGTATTCTCTATATTGAAATAACAGAAATGGTATACGACTTTTCAACATAACTTTAATTTTAACTAAACATTATTATAATCATTGCTTGAGAAAATTTAACAACTTTCCACCACAATCAAATTTGAATCTTTGAAAACAGATTTTTTAAATTTCAAAGATTCCAGCTATTTCCTTTATGTCTGTAGAGGCATGTCATTGCGGGTGATATCATCATTGTTGATAATACAGGTCGAAGGAATTAGGTAAAATATGCACAATTTTGAAGTCTCTAAAACTTCTTCCGACCTTCCAAAAACCAACAAATCAGTTGAATGTTGGCATGGTGGATGACAACTTTATTGCAATTATCAATTTTTAACTTTTAATTTTATTTCACTAAGTGATATTTATAGATTTATTGCTAACCTTAAACATAAAATATTATCTTCGAATTAAAACAGTGGCGGAACTTCTAAATTTGGGCCCCCCGCGCAATGTAAAATATTTCCACTTAAATTTTTCGGTTAAAGTTTAATACATAACAGCAGCCGCTATTCAATGATAGTTTTATGTTTGTAGGCAAATATAACTGCGGGAAAAAAGTTTCAGAAATTGATTGTAAATATTTTTTTAGTAATAATTTTGGACCCCCTATAGCTGGGAGGGGACCCTCAACGCAGGGTCCTGCGTCCACTAGTTACGCCACTGAATTAAAATTGAAATAAAATTTAGTTGAAAATGTAATAACACAAATTAATTTTAATAACAATACAGCAATTGCAAAGATTCAAACATTTAATTGTCACAACTAACAAACTTAGCTTGATTCCACTCAATTTTACATCTGACAATAATAATTTGGACTTGATTCAAACAATTCTTTTGCAAATCTGATTTTATATTGACAATTGAAAACACCCTATTTGTAATTGTTAGTATTTTCTTTTCCCGAACTTCGGGTGTTAATTGTATCGATCATTAAATTACATGTAAATTCACGCTTTCAATAAAAATATATTTTTATTATTACTAACTTATGATCCATTTAAACAACTGGTGTAGACAGGATTTTACACAAAGGGGTTCAAAATATTTTTACTTTTATTAGTAATAAAGTTCGATAATTTCCGAATCAATTAAAGTATTTTATTATTTGTCTCAACTTTACTGATATTCAATATTTTTCATAGTGTTTCCAAATTACTCGATTTTTTGTAATACTCGGTTATTCGAGTATTACAAAGAAAATTGGGCGAGTACTCGGTTACTCGGTTATTATACTCGAAACTAAAATTAAATAATTAAAGATTAAATAATTAAAGATAAATAATTAAAGAATTTAATTAAATTTTATTAAATATATCAAATATTTATTGTATATAACTTTTTATTTATTTAAGAAATAATATTTAAGAAAAATTAGCGCATTTAAGGTTTCTGGGTTCATTCTGTTTCGGATTTTCGTCTTCAAAGTGCCAGCTACTGAGAAGACTCGTTCGGAGGCTGTAGAAGTTGGCTTTATTGTCAATAGTGCATTGTACAATTTCTCAAGTTGTTCAGAACGTTTACCTTTATTTACTTCAAGTAGCTTACATTCTTTTTCCAAACTTAAATTTCGGGTATTTTGGTGTTTAGGTGTTGTAAACGAAGAAATACACTTTTGTAATTTCTTGTATGGGTTTAGCAACTCAGGCTCCTCATCTTCATTAGTGCTTGAACTTTCAGAATGGTTGGGAAATAAACGGTTCATTATTTTTGTTGCAAATCCTTTAACTTTATGTTTAGTTGAATATTCAAAAAATTTGTTATTTTCAGGATACACGCCGTGGTGTAGAAATGATAATAGAGTAACCAATTCTTTATTTCGACGTTTTTCAATTCGAGATTTCAAATTAAACAAGAATTCTGTCGCGAGCGGAGTTTTAATCAATTCTAATTCTTGAAACACATATAGTAATGTTGCGTCTCCAGTCATTAATTAGAATTTTGTTTACTCAATTCCAAAACAGCTATTTTTGCCGGTTCTAAAATTGAAACAATTTCTTTTAACAATTCAATATTATCATTTTTATAAGGTGCTACCCCTAGCTCGACCAAAGCACGATTAACTGAGTTTATTAATTTTAAAAATCGCTCAGTTGCCAATACTAAACTACTCCATCTAGTCTTTATATCTAAGAGCAAACGTAAACAATTTCCCTCATTTTGGCTAGTATATTTTTTTAAAATTTCGCTTCTTAAAGATGATTTTCTAAAGAATTTTATAATTTTTCTCATTTCATCTATCGCGATTTTATGTGTTGTTCGAAGCTCCACTGTTTCTAGTTCTGAATGTAAAAATCGTCGTTTTCCAGTTCATCTATTATTTCATTAGATTCCGCTTGATCTTCATCATTTTCAAAAAATTCTACATCATCATCTTCGGTAGCATCGACATAACCAGGTTCATTACGTTTTGAGTAAAAAGTTTCAATGACGGCTAGGTGAAAAGCGTGGTTATAGCATAATTGGCTTTCAGCTGATATAATTTTGCCGTATTTCACCATTACGTTTGCACCATCGTGCGCGGAAGCAACTATGTCAGAATCAAAATCTACTCCAAATTCTTTCAATCGATTGAATACTAGTTCTTCGGTTTTTTCAGATGTGCAGCTTTCTATAATCGGAACCAAACCAAGAACAATTTGACTCGAAATAGATTGCAGTGTGACATTAAGATATCTTCTTAAAGCGATATCAGTCCATTCATCGACTGTAATTGTAAATTTTTGTCCTGATTTAATTTTGGCTTCTAAATTATGCTTAGTTTCAGCTTTTTTTTCTTTGAAAAATGTTAGAACGTGTTTTCGAACAGTCGATACGCTGGTTGGCATTTTGTAATTACGACTGTTTACAAAGCAGCGAACTGCATCGCATTTGACAATTGTACGAAATGGAATACCATCTTTTGTTGCGCATTTCGATATAATTTCCTCCAGTGATTCTCTTTCTCTACTGATAAATGTTAACATACCACTAACTTTAGGTATTTTGGATGTGCTTGGTCCTAGCGAATCATCAGCAGAATTTTGAACATTCCTTTTGGTTTGAGGTTTTAAACTGATATCATGTTTTTTTAAATGATTTATCATTCCAGTTGTGGTACCACCTTTAATGGATATCTTATTCGTACATAAATCGACTTGACATTGCGCAATTTCTGATGATAATTTTTTGAAATAATCCCAAACTTTCGATTTGTTTGTGGCCATTATGGATTAGAGGATATCTATAAATTATATTTTCGAAATTCAAACAAAATAAAAACAAACCTAATTTTTATACACATAATTATTATTGTAATTAATAATTATACTTACGATGTGTGATCTGTGTTCTGTGATGAACGCGTAAAAGTGTAAAATATTTCACTGAATTAAATACAATTTCTTAAACTAGAAAAAAAATCTTACAGTTAAGAAAAATAGTATTTTTAATATTTAATTATTATAATTTTGCTTGCTTAATTAAGAAAAATAGAAAATATTGAATGTTACTATAGCAACCAATATCATAATTTCTGATAATTTTTGCTTGAAAAAAAAAATTATATCTAAAGTAACTACTCGGTTACTCGACGTAATTACCCGGTTAACCGAATAATGGAAAATACCTGAAAATAGACGAGTACTCGGTTACTCGATTATTCGTTTGGAAACACTAATTTTTCATTATTCAAATAATAATTTTATTATTAGTCAGTTATTGGATGCTAGCATGCAACTAGATTATGAATACTGTCTGTATACCACATTCACAGCTAACCATATAACCATCAGATATGTGTGTGCATTAAGTTCCAATTGAACGAATATTATAATAATTGAACTTTTGACTGTATATCTATTGTCTATATCCTATAAACTTTGTCTGATGCGAAAGATATATTACAAACACTTTCACGTCTTATCGAGGTGTTGGCTGCTGCTCTATATAACTAATGATGGCTTAGATAAGCTAATAAACAGTTCAGACATAAAACGAACATGCAACAAATAAGCAGACCGAATTATTCCTAATAAATTATTAAAATTATTTCATTTTGTTTTTATTCAATTAGTGAAATGTTTTTCTTTACTAGAAATTACTTAATGAAATTGAATCTGAAATGCCGATCATAGAAGATTATTTGAACCAACTACAAGAGATCGCCCAAACCGATCCCAACGCCCTCAGAAAGCTAAATCAAACCAAACAGCAATTGTCAAATATTCAAACAAATATAAGAGTATTAGCAAAAATAAAATTATTCCTATATAATTGGTTGATGTTTTAGGATGCGATTAAAGATGCAGAAAACAATGTGAAAAATCACCATGATTTTGATAACAAGATGAGCGGGGCCAGTGAATGGTTAGAAATGGCTAAGGCACTAAAATTGGATGCTATGAGCAAAGAAACTCCCGGCAGTATAGATGAGATGAAAAGGCGAAAGGATATTATTGAAAAACTAATTGAATCGAAATTAAACGGCGAAAATCTTATAAAAGCAGTGGTATCGTCAGGTGAAATAGTGGCCAAGGAAACGTCTTTGAAAGGTTGGCTGAAACTATATTTAAGTTTTATTAAAATCATTATCTAAACCATCTTTTGTTACATGAAATATATTTTAATAAGTTTCTAGCAATTACCCGTGTAATAAGATTAAACAATAATTATTGAAGGAATCTATTCATTGAGATAATTTATAAGCAGTGACATAGTCTGAAGACCCAGACAATCAAGATAACTAATCAAACATTCAGGTATATATACACATTAATTATAAGTGTTAACATGAAAGTTTGTTTGTTTGTTTGTTTGTTACCCATAGAATTCCCCACCGTTGGACCTAGGGTGCTGAAAATTTGCATGTGACTCTCATTTGACCCGGGACAGGTCATAGGCTATGTTTCAACCCCAGGTGACCATCCCTAGGGTACCCTAACCCTACTTTATTATAAGTTATATATAAATTACGTGTACTTTTTTAATTCAATTTTAATGTATTTTTTAAATTATTTTTTTTAAATGAATGAATTGAAATAAATTTCTTTATTTTGAATCTGCTTACTATTTTTTAAATCGTGCAACGCCGGGTACCCCAGCTAGTTAATTATAAATGTTAACATAATATACTATAGGGAAAAGGGGAAATCAAATATCTCAATACAATCACATCACAAACTGAAATAATTTGACATAATACAATTGATGCTGATAAGATTTTGTTAAATTACAATGTCGATCAGTAATTTCCTTCAATTTGCCCATATTTTCTCCATCAATTTCTAAAAGTCTTTCACTCCTTTGAAAACTCTTGAATTCAGTTATATATTGTTGCTCTTGGAAAGGTTTCTCCTTCATATTCTTCTTCAATCTGTTGAATAATTTCTTTTTTTAAACCTTTTTTAAAAGTAAAAACCGAATTACTGTATTCCACTGTATCAAACATTTTTCTTTAAAATCTCCGATCGGCTGAAATGAAATTTTAATTGATTAAAACAAAATATTAATTTATAATCTTTATGTGTCTTGTTTCACGTATAAAAGAACTTTGTTTTAACTTTATTATTTCTATGGAAGTCTAACAAGTGTTGAGGTATAGGGGCTGACATGGACTCCACGAGCCCTTTGATAAGTTTTTTTGGTTATTTGTGAGCCCCTTCTTATTTCAGGATTTAACATTTAATTTTATATGTACCATCGTCTTTTCATTTTTGAGTTCATCTTTTACTGATTTTGAATCAGTTCCTTATGTCAAATCTTATTTAAAAAATCATCGCTCTGCTATCAAATTCAAACTCCCAGAAAATCAGAACATAAGAACAAACAAAAAAATAATGTTTGACAATTTTTAGAACAAGTTTGTTCATAAATTTTAATGTTTTAATTTATTATTTTTTTTGAAATTGTTTTATTTTTATTTTTATATTATTTATTTATATTTATATTATTTTATGAATTAAATCAATCAAATTATAAGAATTTATCAATATACAATTTTTATTTTTACCAAACTACGAGTGAGCCCTCTGTTAAACTTTTTATTACTTACTGCTGAGTCTAACGAATTTTTAACTATACCATTTAGTTCAGCAGTCTTTTCCTTATTCAGTCAACTTTCCTAGAATACTGTATTTTTATAACACGATTTCCATATGATGTGCAGTGACAATTGGGGCTGTTCTCCTATAACGCGTTTTTCTTACAAGAACTTTCAAGAAACTCAAATGACGTAAAAGATTTACTTATGGCAACACTTATTCGATGTCCTGAATAAAAATTTTTGTCTGTACATAGTAGGCATTTAGAGGGGATTTTCCCTTTCCTCAATTTCAATTACGTATTAGGAAATTAACAATCAATAAACCATTCTTAAACTTTTAATTTATTTTAATCAATTTATAAAATCCATTTATAAAATCCATTTTGAGGATGCAGTTTTTTATGTAGGTTTATTTGTGTACAATTTATTTATTTCTAAAATTCCATACAACTCGGTACGAATTCATCCAATTTATATTAGTCATCAGTGTCTTATAGCGTGTTTTCAATATAACGCGATGTACGTTAATATGATTTGTCTTATTTCTATGTTTCTCATAATGCGATCTCCATAAAATGCATCTTTTTTATAATCTTTCTTATAAAACGGTTTCCATATAATGCGGTACGAATTAATCGCGTTGTAGGAGAGTTGACTGTATATCAAATTTATTTTATTTATAATATTACACCTTAACATTTAGGTTTGACAACCTCATATTCTATCATATCAAGAAGTTTTAGGCAAATTTTAAAATATTTTGTCTTATTTAGGAAAAGAAGAAATACTTAATGGTGTCAGGGGGCTGAATAAAGGCTTTTTAGATTTGCTTGACGGACTTGGTGCGGCAAAACAGGCGTTGGAGATGAAATTGTCAAAGGCTTCAAATATAAACAGAGATCTCGATGTACTTGTTAACTGGGCGGAAGAGTTCGAAAATAAATTATTCAACATTACTGACAGTGACATTGATAAAATTAAACTGCTATGCGATGATGCGCAAGCCAAATTGTATCTAGCAGATAATCTTGTAAATCAAACCAAATTAATGAATGATCCCGAATTCCAGTCTCGAGCAGAAAATATTAAGGAATTGGTCAAGCATAATTTGGAAAACGCCCAGCAAATGTATTCACAAATCCGAGAAAATATTCAAGCATATAATGGACTGATTAATAATTGCAAAAATATGGACAACTGGCTTAATGAAGCAGAAAAGAAAATGACAAAATTGGGAGAATCTTCGGGATACAATCCTGATGACTTGGCTAAGAATTTAAGTTTATTGGAGGTACTTTGATGAATGGTTTAATTATTACTTAATTAAATAAATAAATAATTAATAATAATAATAATAATAATAATAATAATAATAATAATAATAATAATATTTAATTCCATTTATAAAATTAGAAATTGGCGGAAGATATAAAAGAAAAGAAAAATTATATTGAAAAAATTAATAATCAAGGCAGAGATTTAACAGATTCCAGCCCTTCCAAGGCAAAAGAAATTAATGCTCTTATAGATAAAATAAACAATAAACATCGAAATTTAATGGAGAGCCTGGAGGTAATATTTGATTATAATTGAGTTGATATTATTTCATGAATAATAAATTACATATATAATTTATATTTAATTTTATATTTATATTTATTATAAGAACTTTTTTTCCAATTTCACCATTGATTATTTTTTCCATTGAATTTATTTATTAAAAAGCTTAAAGACTATGAATCAGTAAATATATCAAAAGCATTAAGCTTTTTAATAAATACAATGGAAAAGAAATCAGTGGTGAAATTTGAGAAGTTTATATTTATATTTATAATTAATAAAGTGATAATTTAAGCCTTTTGCTGCAAATAATGTATTTAATGAAAAAATTCTCGACTATAAGATAATCCTTGTCAATCTTATAGTCGGAAATTTTTTCATTAAATACATTATTCGCAGCAAAAGGTTTAAATTATCACTATTGTTTTAAATAATAAATGCTGCTACCAAGAAATCATCACTTTATACTTATATTTATAATTATAATTATATTTATTATTAAAGACATTTTTTGTCGTGGTTCGAGTATTAATAGAATTCATGAATAATAAATTGTAATACGTTCCAAAATTATATTTATAAAAACAATTATTTTTGAAACAGATAATCAGGAGGTTATTTTTAAATATGTTTATAAACTTAGCAAGATTTATTTTCTATTCATTCGATCAAATCAATTACTCAATCATACTGTATTTAATTATCTGTTAAAAATTATGAAATATTATTTTTAAATTATGAAGATTTCAGTTTTCTAAAATTTACAAAAATGTTTTAATTTTTTTAAGTATTAATGTTTTATAAATTTAATTTAAAAATATTCCTACATTTATGTTTATATTTATATTTATATTTATTTACATTCTAATCTTTTACAATTATCTATCTCAAAATCAGGATAAAAATCAAGAGATTCGAAGAAATATTGAAGATCAAAAAGAATTTGATGAGTCCATTCATAAGGCTCAGCAATGGATGAATGATGCCACCCAGAAATTATTGAAATATTCTGATATCAAACAGTGTTCCCCGGGCCAAATTGATTCTTTTTCTCGGAATTTCGAAGTGAAATAACTTTATTAATTGGTTTGAAAATTGAATTTGAAATTTCCTAGAACATTGTTGACAGTGTCCCGTACGGGGAGGAAATAGTATCGTCCGCAATTTACACAGGTCAAAAACATTTGGAACACCTTAAACAATCGAAAAGACAAGATCCAAATAACTACGAAAAAGATCAGAAACGAATAAATGATTTGGAAAGGAATTGGGGTGATTTCAAAAAGCAAATAGATTTAATCAACAAAAATGTTCATCGGGTGAAGGATAACCTTGACGAATTCAACTTACTAAAAAATAAATTGGAAGAATTTATTACGGATAAAGAAAACGGAATGAAGGAGTTGCCTTCAGTTGATGTTTTAAAGGTAAGATTATTATTATTATTATTATTATTATTATTATTATTATTATTATTATTATTATTATTATTATTATTATTATTATTATTATTATTATTATTATTATTATTATTATTATTAATATTATTATTATTATTATTATTATTATTATTATTATTATTAGTATTATTATTATTAGTATTATTATTATTATTATTATTATTAGTATTAGTATTATTATTATTATTATTATTATTATTATTATTATTATTATTAATTATTATTATTATTATTATTATTATTATTATTATTATTATTATTATTATTATTATTATTATTATTATTACTATTCTACTTTTAGTACATTGTCAGTGAACTTGACGATTATGTTGATGATTTGGAGAAACTGCAAACAAAGGCTGTAGAAATCGGGGGAAGCCTAAACTATCCCAGTGCGACAATGCTAGCTAAAGGGATAATTGATAGATATCAAAATTTGAAGAAAAACATTGAGGTTCTTTAGCTTAAATTTCGTTAATTATTTATATTAAATGATTTTAATTTCAGTCTGAATTAAATAAATCAAAGCAACTGGAAAATGATTGGAATGCTTACAAGAATGCTCTTAATGCTTGCGAGAAATGGATTGTGGATACAGGGTTTAGGATTATTGAAAACGACCACAGTGCATATTCTCCAGAGGACGCTCAGGCTAAACTGGAAGAATACTCAAAATTATGTGACCAAATACAAAGCTTTGGTGAAGATGTTAATAAGGTATTTAATACATTTTACATTAAATTTAACAGTCTCGAGAAATCTACTATATTTATCATTATTATTATTATTTATTATTTATTATTATTATTATTATTATTATTATTATTATTATTATTATTATTATTATTATTATTATTATTATTATTATTATTATTATTATTATTATTATTATTATTATTATTATTATTATTATTATTATTATTATTATTATCATTATCATATATATCATTATCATATAGTAGTAAAGTAGAAAAAGGCTAATACAGGTCTGGGCTAACTATTCCAATCATTTAAGTGACTACTGCAAGCTTTAATCATATTTCTGAAAAATATTTACTTTTTTCTACATTTTAACACCTTAACTTGTTAATTGTTTTATCATTTCTAGTTTTTTTCAAACTAATTATAATTTGATATTGAGTGTGTAAATATGAGTGTAAAGGAGTGCAGAAGGATCTGTTCACAACCCCTTCCATTTCATGTACACCCAACACTTTGCCATAAACGAGGGAGAGATGAATAAATTCATAGTATACCGATTGAGTTACAACTTGAAATCATCGATCTGCAGTGTGATTCCGGTTTATTGGAATTGCACCTTCAGGAAGAAATCTTCAGATTTTACAACATTCATAATTCGGAAAAATTCGAACAACTTAAAGATTTAATACGAAAACTGTTGGTTATTTTTGGATCAACCGACATGCGAACAAATATTTTCCATTATAAATATCAATAAAACACCTGAATTTAAAACCATTAAAAAATGTAAAACAGTGTTATTGTTGTCGTTAAATTGTTCACTATTGGAGAATCCTTTATGTTTTATGTTGAAATTCCTTTTCCATGATAATAAATAATGTGTGTATAAAAATATAATTTTAATTGCAGCATGTCACTTATTTTATATTCCAAATGTGGACCTTCATCCAAAAGATTTGTATTGACATATGTTCCTATTTGACCGAGAATGTCACAATTTACACAGCCAAAAAACGAATCATGCTTTGACTCTAATTCAGTGTTGTCCAAACTGTGTGCCGTGGCGGGTGCCCAGGTGTGCCGTGAAATTTTTTTAAAAAAAGTCAAAGAAACCCTGTTTTTCCAAACAACTTAATAAAAGGAAATTGAATTGAGGATATCTTTACAGTTATTTCAAATTTAAATGTTAATCAGTCAATTAAGTGCGAAATTTATTTGTTTACAATAATATTTATATTTCTTACTAGAAATATTGACTATCTAAAATACGTAAGCAGCTTAATTATGTTTATTTGGAATCTAAAATAGTAAATAATAATATTTTTTAGTTTATAAGTTTTTCATTTCTTATTAAAAGATTAGTAAAAGTGCAATAAAAAATTGCAAATAAAGCAAAAAAAAATTTAGGTGTGCCGCGAAAATTTTTAATTCAGCCAAGTGTGCCGTGGCTGAAAAAAGTTTGGACAACACTGCTCTAAATTAATAAAATTTTTGTGTAAAATAAAATTAAATTCAATTATTATATTGAATGTCTAGTTAAAGAGGTTATAGTATATAAGTTATATACCAGTTTGCAATCATTAAGGCAGTCTAGGCCGGTAAGCATCGATACATAAATATTTTATATTATAATAAAAGAAAATTTTATTTTATTCATAACACGTCGGATTCAAATATTTGTATTATTTAAGCAAAATAATCTTGAAATAATATATATATGGAGAATCTTATTAAATATAAATAATATTCTGAGTGGTGTCATTATTTAATCTCAACATGCCACAAATAAATTGAAT